>JAKSZP010018697.1:0-107608 GCA_022478985.1 Massospora cicadina
AGAGCAAAGTATGCTGGAACGCTGAAGCACACTGAGAGGACAAAGCTAGATTCTATTAGCCCTCAATGGAGGGCAATCTTCAATAATTCTCATTTGACTGTGATTGGTAAATTTGAGAAGGTCACCTAGGAGATCTTCTCTAGGTCTGACTTAGTTCTGGTGATGTGTAGGGACATGCATTTAATGACAATGTTGGTGGCTGCAGCCTTATCTGCGTCTGTTGATCTCATGAACCCACTTTAATGCAATGGTCATTCACCAACTCATAAATGTTAGTGCTTACAGTGAAGGCTTTGGCAATAACCCTTAAGTAGCTAAAGTAGTCTTGGGTGTTGAGTTTATTGGTGTTGTCGACATAGTTATGCTGACTGCATGTGCCAGAAAGGAGCAAGGGAGGGCTCTTTGGGCTCTCGTTGTGGCCCATCTCCTCTTAATCTGCCACAAAAGCAGCTTTGTGGGGATTGGTTAAGGGTGAAGTGGGTGTCAGTCATTTCTAACAAGAACTAGCAGCGTTTTTCGCACATTTGTTCTTGGTCTGTGCTGAAACTTTTGGCGCAGTGTGGAGAGGAGCTATGAGGGTAGTTTTCATGTTACTTTGAGGTCCAATCCTTGTCATAGTCAATGCCACTGGCACCGCATGGGCTGTTGTCATATTCAATGGCGCCAGGTTTGCCCTAGCGTATTAAGGCATTAGCTTTTGGTTCTCATCCTGGGCCCCCAGGTTTTGGTATGTCACGGTGACAAATTTCCATTTGATTCAGATGGTTTCAATTAAATAAGCTTAAAATATCATTGACCCAATCAAAGTGATAACACTCACTTGAGCAGTCATTTTTGCCTTCTGGGAGGGTCTCATTAATTAGCTTGATCATAAATTTATTCCAGAAATCAAAAAAGTTATTTTGGGGATGGACGATCTGGTTATCTCACCCAGCATATAGATTCAGTTCCATCAGGTTTTGACCGTCATTTATGGGAAAATAGACAGATGGATGAACAACTCATTTACATGTGTGGTAACCGTGAAAATGGTACTTTCCACCGCTGAATATGATTGTGTGGATGATACATTCAATTGAATATTTTCCACCTGGTTAGTCTTAGTTGAGGCAGGGATAAGAAAGGTGGGTGCATTGGGTGAATTGAGGGATTTAATCACACTTATATCAATGTATTGTATGGAGGCATCTGCCTTGGTGGCTGTCAACTGGGAGCGTGTGGTCCTGGAAGATCCACACGTTGGCTCCCTGGGGTTGTTGTACAGTTTAGGATGAGTTTTTGAGTTTTCAAGTTGGTGGGATCTTTGGCGGGTTTACCACCATATTTTAATAATATACATTGCCTTTTCGGTCATGGCTTGAGGATGACATAATTATGGTAACCAACAGCAAGGACAAAGTTGCACGTCAGGAGGCAAAAGTGAAATTGACAGGCCTCCCTGACCATAAGCATACCCTTGATTAACGCTGGGTACTGGCTAAATATGCTCAGGTTGGTCCTGGGAATGTGTGTGAGGCACATTCTAGTATTACAGCCTGGGCGTTAAAACGCACAAGCTACGTTCTAAATTGCAACGGGTTGATTTGATTGATCAGTAAATGGGGTTTAATAATCCAGAGAATCATCAAAATTTTAAGCCCAGGTCAGCCTTGCCTCAATTAATAACCTGAGTTTGGTCAATTAAAAGCTATAGTACCCTGCCCAATGAAAGCATACACTTATTGGTGCACCTGGGCTTAGCACCACTCCATAAATTAAAAGATTCACCCAAAATTGCTTAAATATGTTTCCTTGAGACCAACCTTTCTTTTTGTTCAACTTCCTCCTTAATAAAAACCCCTTATTTACGTTTTATTATGTTAACCTAGGAAACAGTTTGGAACTTTTCTCTCTTGTTACAAACACTTTTGCAACAAATTCAATTCAAATCAAGGTAAAGTTTAATAATCTCATCGAGGAGATTAGTTGGCGCCCAATGTCAGGGAGCAGTTGGGCGAGTAAAGTTAAGGGCACAGGTGTTGGCCCCCTGTCAACCAAATTTTGTAAACACCCCAACGAATCCAGCAGTATAGATAAAATTAGTAATAAAAAATCAGCGATTACCATTTCCCTAAAAATTTTGGCTCGGCAAGCATGCTACAACCAGTTCATCAATATGCTGCACTCCCAACCACTATCATCAGTGGAACACAGGGTGCATGTTTTTCTGGATATTCAGCAAACGGCGCTTTGGGAGATGTTTTGTGAAGATTTACACAAATTTCCCAAATGCGGTGTATGTTGCACCCCACTCCATGCCACACAGTTGACTGGATCTTGGCTTCAAAACAAAGGAAGCGGCAGAAGAAGCCACAAAGGTGAGCATAGTGGTAGACCTCCAGGAGGATCAATGGGTATTCAAAACAAAGTGCACCTGATAGACTAAATCAAACCAAATTTTCTTGCCTTTCGCCTTCCTACCCACAACAGTCAAGCGCACAGTGCTCGAGCACCACCTGAAGGCTGGGCTCGCCATATATAGAGAAATACAATCCTTTGAAATGCAGCACTTTATGCTAATGCCAAACCTGTGCACAGGTAAAGAGATTGCTGTTCTCACCCCATCTGCGGGGATAGCGGAGGATTTAACCCAAATCCCACACACTGCTTTCATCAAAATTAATGGGCAAAACACCCATCCATTCTGGGTTACCATGATAGCGTGCCTCCCATATTCACATTCTGTCACGCTTTTGGCCACAAGGCCCACACCTGCCCTGTCAAGGAGGGCATTACTCACCAAGAAATTCTCTTGAATACAATGGGTGGTGCAGAAGCCCATGATGAACTGGCACTAGACAGTGATGAAGCCTTCCCATGGGGAGTGCAAAGCTGTTACATTCTAGTAAAACTGGTGTCCCCACAAGAACAAAAGAAGGCAAACAGGCATGCAAGGTGGCAGCCAAGGCGGTGGCCAAGACCGCGTATGCCATCCCACCAGCCCAACTCCAGGAGGACATTGAGACTTTTTTGGCAAAAGCAGCTCACAAATCTCTTAACCAACCAGATTGGGACCCCAAGCTGATTGGGCCACCCAAGCTGAACACCTGATGGCCAAATCAGTTTCACCTGACCAATGCATCCAAGCATCAATTGGGACTAAGTTGCTCACCAGCAATCCTGTCAAAAATCCACCTCAAAGCAATGGTGCACTGCAAATGCATGCACCGCAAAAACCTCATCCCACAGCAGGGAAAAAAGTGAAGGCAAAAGCCAACGTGAACCCCACTGCTAAAGCTAACCATTCTGACATATACTCTGTAGCATCAAATACCTGTGGTGCCAAGCAGTGCGATGATGAAAAAGAGAAGGCTGAAGGGCTTGGGTGCCCTTCCCCTCGCACCTAAGGTGTGATGGGGGAGCCTTTACTTTAGGGACGTTGAACATCGCTGGACTCAAGGCCTCGCCATCCCGGGCTAGAAAACTGAGTTTTTTACAATTTAATTTACCCGTGGACATTCTGGCCATTCAGGAAACCCACTGTCCACGTGGTACTGAGGAATTATGGAAAACCATGCTCCTCCCTTCCCTCACCTTTTGGTCTGAGCACTGTGGGGTGCTAGTTTGAGTGAACAGTAATTTTAAATTTATTTCATCAAATTCATACCTACACAGTCATGTCCTTGTTGTCACCTTTTCATAAAAAGACGAAGTACATGCTGTCATTAACATTTATGCCCCAACCTGTACACAAGAATGTCAGTAACATTTCTTGTCAGTCAATTCCCTTCTGCTACCCCCCCACCCTTTTGTTGTTGGTGACATGAACTGCTGGATGAACCCATCCAAATACTGATGGCCCTCATCGACTACATTCCCACAGGGGCACGTTGAACTTCACGTTCTCAAAGCCACCCTAAGGTTGTTTGATACCTTGCCATGCCATACCTCACTACTCACTAACATGTCGCACCCCACATACACAATGGCCAGTTAAGGTCCATGACCTACATTGACCTTATCCTCACGCCACTTAAATTTCATACCCAAATTTCCCACTTCACCATGGCAAAATCAATTTCTATGACCACAGGATGGTATCAATTTCCTTCCGTTTATCCAACCCAGCAGCCCAGGCACTGAAATGGTGCAAACTTCACCTTGCCAAAGTTGTGTTGCCAAGGTTTTCCTCATGGGTGGAATCCATGACCTTGGCTCCAGAGTTTGTAGCACCATTATGTGTAGATCCAATTTCCATCTGGTCAACCTTTTAGGCGAGCGCAATCTGCCAGGCTCACTACCTCTCCTCCCACCACTTATGGGCTGCCTCAGTGATCACTTTGCACACACTGGCAGAGTTGGACCACCTGGAATCCAACGTCCCCTCTGCAGGTTATAGCCTAGCTTGGGGTCACAAGTGGGTGGAAGTGGCTGCCCATCTCAACGCACTGGTGAGACAACACAAGCATTGGGTCTGTGTTCATTATAAAGCTAAACATATTACAGCGGGTGACATGTACTCCACTTACTTTTTTTGAAAATTCTTTGCACCACACCAGAGTTTTGCCAGCACACAGGTGCAAAGGCCAGACCACTCCCTCGCGGATATGTCAGCTGAAGTGGTGATCAAAAATACAAAACTATTACTCTGAACTGTATCTATCCAATCCAATCCACTGGCCAAAATGGCAAATTTTCTCAAAAGCTCACACATCCGCATCTTTTCCTGATTCCTGGAGTTGATGAATTTGATTACTCGGGACAAACTCTGGTCCACCATTTGTGGTGCACTGTATAGGAAATGCCCAGGTCCAGATGGCATCTGTCAGGCTGCCAGGGAGGAATCATTGGCGGCATATCTATCTGAAAGGGGTGCTTTGAAGTTCACTTTCATTGGTAACCTCATGACTGGGTTTGCTCTTAAAGTAAATTAAAATAAATTAAATAAATTAAGAGTTCTGAGGGGAAGTTTTATTTAGAATAATTTAGCACTATTTATAGTGCTTCAAATATAAGGATAGGAATCAGTACTATAAGGATAGAAATAGGGGTATTTAAGGGTAGTGTCATGGGACCTATAGTAAAGTCCTGATACTAGGATAAGTGGGAATAGATAAATAGTGGATAGGGATTAGATAACAATTAGGAAATTTATATATTCCCTGAATTTGGCATAATTTGGCAAAGTCCCAAATTTGGTATTCCAACATTAATTAAACTCTGTTCTCAAATTATTGGGCCATCTGTATAATATAATATTTGTATAATTATATCAATTTTCCCCCTGGACAAGGCTTCCACCTAATCCAGGGTGAATCCTGACAGCATCCCTTATTAGTTCTATAAGAAGTATTTCAGAGATTTTTCCTCCTTACTGCTTGCCTCTCTTAAACAATGCCTTCTGGAAACGCGCCTCCTGCCTGGAGGGCAAGAGGCCTTCACAACTACATTATACAAAAAAGGGGATAAGCTGGACGTGGCCAACTGGTGCCCCACTTCTCTCACTAACACAGACACAAAATTTTTACTAAAATCATAAACTAACCATCTAGAGGCTGCTGCCTCTGCTCTCATTATCCCTGAACTTTTTGGTTTCATACCCAAAAGATTGATTTGGGACAATATAGACACCATATCCAACGTCTGTCAATCCATGGCTTCTGGATCACTTCTATTTTTAGACCAGCAGAAGGCCGATGATAGAGTCAACTGGGAATACCTCAGAGCCTGCCTCCACAAGTTCTGCCTCCCTCTTCGCTTCATCAATTGGGTGATGTTGCTAACAGAATCCGCCACAATGGTTGTGCGTGGCCTTGGCTTCCTCACGGATAAAGTCCGCCCTTAAAGGGGACTGCTCCAAGGGGACCCTCTTAGTACACTCTTGTATTACTTCAGCCTTGACCCACTTCTTCAGAATGTGAATGCCGACTTAATGGGGTCCACATGCAGGTCAAGCCTCTTTCAAGATGTTGACGTTTGCTGATGATTGTGTGGTTAAGGTGTCTAACAATCATTTTTTTAGTACTAGATAGTAGTGTCTAACAATCATGATGCACGTACACTTGAAGATACTATCCAGGTTTAATACAGGGTAAGTAATGCAGCACTCAACGCCTCCAAGGCTGAAATTGTTCTCCTTGGTTGGTATCAAGCCCGCTGGCCCCAGCACCCTGTTTCCTACCTGCCTCGTCAGCTAGCGCACGAGTTAGCTTTCCCTGCCCACCCCACACCGCCCCACTTGCGCTCCCCTTTGTGCCAAGCCCCACCGTTGGCCCTGTCCGCCATTTGGGGTGTGTCTGGAGGCAGGAGGGTACGCCTCATTGGTGATGGAAAACCATATCCTAGACAACGTTACAAAACACATAGCTTCCCTCAGAGCCCGTCAGACCTCCCTTGCAGACAGGGTGGTACTTGCCAACTCTATTCTCCACTCTAAAGTTTGGTTTGGGGCCCATGCCATCGCTTTTTCCCCGTGTTTCTTCAAATCACTATACGCCCTTCTGCAAGGGTGGCTTTGGTTGGGCCGCCCACTGCCTGTGCACCTAGATGTCATGTTTGGCCCTCACCATTGTGGTGGTATGAGTCTGCTCATTTTTGAGACCCATGCTGCCAAAATCCTTGGCACCTGGATCGCTGCCGTTACTAACCCTACAATATCAGCCCAACACTGGTCCCGTGCAGCCACTCCAACTTCTCCCACACCCTGGGCCTCACCAATCTTTCCCACCCCCACTCTCTGTTAAAAGTACCTTGCCTCACATCCTTCTGCAGTGGGCCCACATGGGACGTCGCCCCACTTCAAAAGGATCCTCCTCTCCATGAGGAGCGCTGAGTGGAGAATTCACATCTGTGGGCACACAGCCCAGAGGGGTCGTCCCTCTCCTCAGTTCACCCAGAAAGTACAAGGACTTCCTATTCTGAATGGAGTGATACCCATGCAACCCCCTACCATGGCCATGGTGGACTACCTGGACATGATGGACATCCCCTACCCCCTTGATACCCAGAAAGCCATTTGGAAGTATGCCCACCACCCTCTTCTGCAGCCACATATTTGTTCCCATGTGTGGCACTGCTTGAGATGGGTATACCATACTGCCGAACGCTCTAACGCTTTGCAATCATCCTGTGTTGTGTGTGTCCAGTACAGAACGCTGGTTCACTGCCTGGAAAAGTGCCCATCATCTAAAGCGATATGGTGTGAGGTGCAACGTCTGTTTCGCCAGGATCAGGAACAGCCCTTCAGCCTGATTAAGGACATGTCTGCTTCCATCCATGGCTTCCCCTCTTCCACCCTCCCTCCATGCCTTGATAGTCACAATTGCTATGTGGACTATCCACATGATTGTCTTGGATGCCATCTCAGGCTCCACCCTCACCCTCCAAGAAGCTGTACGCTGGTTCCAATCGCACTTAGTGGACTACTTTCAAGCGTGGATGTTTGGGTACCTCCCACCACATCGCCGCCAGTTGGTCTCATCCTGGTTCCCAGTTTGGTTCATCATGTCAGACCCCTTCCTACATATATGCTCCATAGAGGTGCAATCCCCTGCACACGTGAATCCCCTCCTTCTCTTAGAGCTCCCTCTGGCAACAGGAGATAGCTTTTGCTTCACTGGGTTGCCCCCCTCTCACTGAAGTTTCGGTTTTTTAGTGCTTTATTGGAAGTGTCCATCCCCTGGTCGGCCTTCCCCAAATAAATTTATGTTAACTTGGGAGAACCTGTGCGTGGAACTCTTTTAGTAAGTCTTATGCAACGTTAGCCATTTGATTTGCACAAATTTAACTCTTGCATATGGTGCACCGCTGGGCCGCCATGGCCCCCTCCAGACTGAGGCAACCTTGCACTCCAGCTTAGATCACCGCTTGGATATGGTTACACTTTGGGGGCTACCCAAGCCTTGTTGTTTGTTTGATATCTGTTAATTTAATTCTTGTTAAACACCCTTGCTCCGTGTTACTTTACCTCAAGCACCCTCTGCGGGACTCTGCTCATCTTAGTACTGAGGACAAGTTCCCTGAAGTTGTATCTGTGCACAGTGCACCATCTCACTGGGAACTGGAAATTTTTAGACACTTTCCTTACATTTTCTAAAATACATAAATTTTTAGGTTAATGTAATCTTTAAAATTAATGCTTAGAGGGGAGAACAGTGATTTTTCTTGGCGGTGTCTTCATCAACACAGAGCAAAGCATGTGCTAAGGTGGAGAGAAAGAGCGTTTGGGCATTATAGTATGCAGTGGAACATCCTGATAAGTGAAAGATCATAAAAAATGGCTGCAGCAACTGGGCTGCTGATATTTGTTGCAAAGGCTTCTTCCAGTAAAATGAAGACATTAGATAGCTTAGTAAAAATGGCATTTTTGGTGCGAGTAATATTGGATTTGAGTTTCCATGGTATGTCTTCAACGCTCTGGATGGCACCTTTGACTGAATTAAGGTATTTAAGATTGGTAAGATTTCCCAGCAGGATGGTAATTGAGGGGATAATGGGAGGAGGGATGCCCCAGCAGGCATCAACACTGACTATGCAAAAAGCTTTACAGAAGAATGACAGTCAGGAGTGGCAGCAAAATTAATAACAAGCAAAGTTACTTTGGATTTAAAGCGGTGTTCATCTGGGGGCCATAGAGATGAGGGGAACTAAACATCTTATTCCAAATCTAAAAAAGTTAAAGATGGAGATAAGTTGTTTCAACAAAAGCACCCAAGTCAGAAACTCAAAAAAATAATTCCTAAAGAATCTGGATAAATTGGATAGGGCATCATCTTAATATTGAGGTTGAGCTGGAAAATATGAGAAAGCTTAGAAATTAAGCCAAAATCTAAGCCACTTCCAGTTTAGCTGGGGTGGATGCAGTTCTAGTCTGAGAAGAGGCCTAGTTGGCTTGCGCAGGAATTGCTGCATCATCAGGCTTTGGGGGAGGTGGGGAGGAGTGTACCCCAGACAAAAAATTTTATGAATATGGCAGCAGATAGGGCTACAGAGGAGGTGGGCTCAGATTCAGCAGAAGCTTCCATGGAGGAAAATTATATTTTGGGTTATCCAACTCAAAAAAGGATGAAATACAATCTGGTCTTCCTTGACGCAGGCCCATAATGGATGGTCAGGGTCAGAAAGGACAACAATGCAAGGGGGAATTAACCATAAAGTTTATTTGAACTTAGGCATATTATAGTGAATGCCCAAGGCCTTGCAAGATGTGTGGCACCATTAGGCATACAAAATGAGGGGTAGGGTCAGAGTCATAGACCGGTAAACCAGCCATCAGCTCCTTGTGGAGCACATTGAGGAGAAGGTGGGTGGCCAACCCAGTGAACTTGAACCACCAGATTATTATCTACAGGGAGCCAGGTGCAAGTCATGAGGGATAGGGGTGCCCTCAAAGACCAAATAACAGTTGCTGTGGTGGCAGCATCAGCTTTGCATATAAATTTAAGGTCAAAATACTCCTTATAGGGGCAGAATTCAATAAATCTGGAAGTCTGCATCACCACATGTGCCATTTCAATAATGGCTTTGTCAGCATATAGAGATAAATTTCCATATTTGACCCAAAGGATGAAATGCATGCCAGACCAGAAGAGAACTAGTGGGCTATGAGCCACTTCCTTGGAGCATGTGATGTGGAGTTTGAGATCCTTGGGCAGGAGGAACTGACCCAAAAATTTCTAGGACTTAGTAAACAAGTCTGATTGTATTTATCACTGGGAAGAAAACGCTGAGGGGGAGCTTCATTGCTGCCCCACACTGAAGCAGCTGGTGGAGAATCTGATTAGATTAGGTGGAGGATGGCAGTGGAAGGTCAAAGGTTTTAGTTTAACTTTTTTATAAAAACTTTCTCAGAAATTATGCTAATTGGAAATATAAGTTTCCACATTAAAATATATAAACAAAAAGTATTTTATGAGAGAAACTTCACCTTAAGAATTTTAAGTAAAAATTATATAAATTAAAATTAGATTTTAGTTTTGTAAAAATTATTTGATGTTACCCTGATATCTGGCTTCAAACCATCATGGTCTACCCCTCCAAGTTTGGTAAGGTCATTGTATCTGTTTTTTTTCTCTGGGGTACAGACCCACCTTTCTATGTTCAGTTTAGGATTCAACTTGACCCAAAGCCTCTTTATCAAATGTTCTTCAAGTCAACAGACTTGCAATTTCACCTTTGGGTGCTATTTTGCTTGTGAACCATTACTTTGGCCTTGTTATCAATCTGTGTGATTATCTATGTGAAATATCCAATCCATCATAAAATTACTCAGTTCAATCAGGTGTCCTCTTGAGCTGAAATATAGTAGTGTATTCTTTCTAATATCTGGTTAATTTTATTGTAAAATACTTTTCAAAAAGTTTCTATTTTTGATAGTTGCCTTAGCAAACTAAAAAATAAGGAGCTTATTTTCTATCACTACTCCTGGATAGGTTAACTTGAAATAGTTAAGAAGTATATATGTAATTGTTTGACTTGTACTTATTTCAAACCTGGTTGTTTTTATCCTAATAGATTAATTAAGCCATTATAAATAATTATAATTTCTAGTAATTAGTTTATTACTTTTAATTTATCCTAAGGGGAGGATAGTATAGTAGTAGAGTACAAGTCTTACTAAAATTATCTATCCAGTTTTATTTCTAATAGAAGCACTGAGATAACTTATTGTTTTAAATTTTATTTGAAGTGGGCCAACCTGGGGATGATATCACAACAATTGAGGGGAAATTGAATGAATGGGAAAGGAGGATAAAATCTGGAAAACCTCCATGCATGCGTATGATAGGCCAGGAACTCCATGGACTGTCTTTGCTATTCTCTATCTTGGTTCAGGGCATTGGTGTTCAATGCCAACACAGTCATAGTTGTCCCCTACTCAAAGTTCCTGTACCAGAATTGAACTTGGGAGGCAGTGGTAGAGGTCCCTATTTTACCACTGGGGTATTCTCCCTGAGATAACTTATTGTTATAGAGTTATTTTAAAATTCAAGCAACAAAATAAAATTGAAATATCTAATATCAAGATTTAAATATAAAACCAGAGTATAAGAAGATTTTCCTTAAATTTTTAAATTTTAAAATTTTTTAATTTTTTTGAGGTGGGCTGACCTGGGGACAATACTGCAACAATGAAGGGGATTTAAATTAATGGGAAAGGAGGATAAACCCCAGAATACCTCCACACATGATGTATGATAGGCCAGGAACTCCATGGACCACCTTGCTATTTGCTATCTCAATTCAGGGCATTGGTGCACAATACCAACACAGTCAAAATCATCTCCTACCCAAAGTTCATCTACTGGGATCAAACTTGGGTAGGCAGTGGTAGTGAGCCCATACTCTACCACTGGGGTACTGTAAGTCTTGGGGAGTGTCCTTTGGATCTTGATCGAGCTATCTTTCCATTCCCAAGTAAAAAAACACCAAAGAGGATGGCAGTACCCCTCATCACCCAAGGCGATCTCACCCACATAGTTGACAAGTGATGGGTGAAAGCTCATCCGCATCAGATCCCACCCCCAATTTCCTCACTCACCTCATCAGAACTGTTGCGGGGAATCAGTGAAATCTGTGCTGAGATTATCAAACTGAAATCAGTTGGATCCAATTTGGGTGGCAATTGGGCTGATGGCTAAAATTTGAATGGTTGTAAAAGCATGAAGAATGAAACATTGGCTGGATCTCCCAACAGTTCTGATTTGACCCCAAAATCAGCAGAACAGATATCGGGTGCCATTGCCAAGAGTTCTAAACCCTCCAATAGTAATTCAGGCGTTGCGCCCAATGGGCCTCTATTGACTGAATGAATGGTTAATTGACCGAGCGCTGGGTGGGTTGGCTGTCCCAAACCCATTCCCAACCAAATGGTCCCATCCCTATATTGGATGGCCTTGGGGGATTTCCATCGCTCGTTGGGCCAAACGCTGTCATGCTAACTGTCAGAAACGTAATTGACCCCTGGTCCAGACGTTTGAGGTCGAACTGACAGAGACTCGGCCTGCCACCAAATTTTGCAATGACAGTTCCCAAAGAATAAACCCCCCTCTACCATCTAATTCGCTGGTTAGGCTGAATTTGTGGATCCTGACCACGTTTTCACCAATCAACCACTATTTAATCAGTTGCAAGGCACTGAGAAGATGTTGGTCAATTTTTATTACTTTATTTCCCAAATAAAAATTTTATTGAAAAACCCCAAATTTTTATCTCCCTCCTTTCAACCACATCCCATATGGTGTTTGCCTGGTGGTCTGCCACTCCGCACTCTGGGTGGGCCCTACCAATTCTCTTGGTTACTATGATTCCCTCTATTGCCAATTGGGCTTGACAGTCCAAAATTTTTGGCTCTACAACCCGGTTCTCATGACCTTTCAGCAGCAATATACAGGGATCTTATGGCCCTATGTTTGCCAACTACAAGAGAAGATTCACTTTTCTTTTACCCCCAATGAAATGGTCTTAAAAACCAAGAATCTTGCAGTAACTATCCCAGTAGTTTCCACCCCTGTTAGCAGAACCCCTGGGTCCAAAATCTATTTGGTGTGGTTTGCTGTTGGGATACTCCTAACCCTGACATTCCGCCATCATTTTGTGGTATCCTATTTTCTGGCTCCATATCAAGTCATATGGTCAGCAATGCCTCTGGCATTCTGGCTTGCTTTCTGGATGCTTATGCACCCTGACTGGCAGGCCGGTCTAAAATTCTTCTGCCATTTCCATGACAGGTACCCTCCCCTTTCCTAATATTTTTATCCTTTCCAAAATTTTAACAATATCCCTTAAACTTAGTACAGTATAATTATCTTAATATCAACTCACCTCATAAAATTCATATTCCAAAGTTTTTACTGAAATTCAGAAGAGGCTGTAAATATTTTATATTTCAATCTGGGTATCAACTTGTCAGTTAATGTTAAAAATTTTAACTTATTTAAAATATGATTTTATAAGTAGTATATATGAAATTAATGAATTTATAATTCAAATACAAATTGACACAACCTTTTTGTTGGTTTTTATTCAAAAGGATCTATTGAAATAACCTTTGCATGACATCTGATATTATGGACTGAGTTAAGGTGAGAGGACTGACTTTTACCAACTTACAATCCTCAATAAAATTGGTGCAGGATAAAACCAATGCGCACCTCAATTGCTGTTTGTACAATGGGATTAATTTCATTAATTGCACTAAACAAAATTGTAAGGATTGAGTGGTGGTATTGGGTTCAGTGAGGAGAGCTTTGACTTGGTCAGAGGTAAGGAGAGGGAAGACTTGTCCATACTCCATGAAGAAGCTTAAGATTATTTTGCTCTCTTCATTTTTAGAATCTAAGCTGAGTTCATTTTCTAAAAGTCACTACTTGAGCAACTTGATTTATTGCTTGAGTAATCAAAATCCAAGTGCTTGCTTTCCTCTATCAAATTAGGTCCCATTTGTTTGGTATCATCCAGAGAAGTGACATGGTGATAGTTTAGAAGCCTGCCAAATCTGGTCATGTTGTAGTCAATGAAAAGAAAAGATGAGATCTGAGTATTATATATACTATTTTTCTTAATGGTTTGGGATGGAACCACTATTACTAATCAATGATATCTTAATTGCTATAAAACCTGCAATTTAAAGCTGTTTCAATTTCAATTTAAATCCAATTAATCAATTTCACCAGATTTACTTTACACCCTGATGCAAACCCAAGTTTAAACCAACTTCCATAAAAAGCATTTTTGATTATAATATTGATTCAGATTTACATTGTTTTTAGATATTTCAATATCAGTTATTTTTCTAATAAAATAGTTGACACAGTACTAGTTGACTCTATTTGCTAAAAACTTTAATTCGATACTACTCTATAAGCAATTAAATATTAGTTAGATAATTAGGCTTATAATCGCTCTTTTCTTAGCAGGAACTATAGTCAAAAATCCTTTGGCATAACAAATATAATAAATTGGTTTATTCAGTACATTAAAATTTCAAACTAATAGATTAAGGCCTAAGGATGTGCCGCCAACTACACAAATGGTAAGTTGTGAGTTACTAAATGCTCTTTGTCACATTTTGACGGTTCAGGCATAAATTAAACCATGTACCTGTAAACTCCAAATCAGCTCACTTCAAAAGAGTTTCAGTGATACAGACGCCTGCACCAATAGAATTATGTTATGAAAATGGGGATTTGCTGATGTTTCAGAATTGTGAAGTGTGGGTTTTTATAAATAAAATCATTGTACATGTACATATGTATATGTATATGAAGACATATTATCTCATGAACGAATAAACTAAAAATCACCAAACTTGACACAAATGCTCAATGTTTAGGGAATGATCATAGGCTATTTTTTGAAAAAATTATAATGATTTCAATAAAAGTTAAATACAAGATTGAAAATATAAGGGGATGGTACCCCAGTGGTATAATAGGGACCTCTACTGCTGCCTCCCAAGTTCGATTCCGGTACAGGAACTTTTGGGTAGGGGACAACTATGACTGTGTTGGCGTTGCGCACCAATGCCCGAACTGAGATAGCAAATAGTAAGGCAGTCCATTGAGTTCCTGGCCTATCATAAGCCGCGCATGGAGGTTTTCCGGATTTTATCCTCCTTTTCCATTCATTCGATTTCCCCTCAATCGGTGCGGTATCGTCCCCAGGTCGGCCCACCTCGAAAAAAAAACATCAGAATTGGTTTTGGCTGAGTGTGGTTGGTAGATTTAGGTTGATTTGATAGGATAAGTAGTTTCAGATAAGTGATTGATGTTTTAGTTTTTTTAGCACTAGTGGTGCCCAATGATGATGTTTTAGTTAATTCGATAGTCCAATTGGTTTTGCTGAGTGATTGGTGGTTTTTGGTTGATTCGATGAACTCAATAGTTTCAGGTAAAATCAAAAAATGGTTTCAGGTAAAAGGTTGTGGCTTAGTTTATTTGATAGTTCCAATTGGTTTTGGGTAAGTAGGTTATAGTTTTTGGTTAAGTTGATAGTTCAATTGGTTGTGGTTAAATAGTTGATAATTTCACTAATTCAATAGTTTAATTGATTTTAACTGAGTGGCTGGTAAGAAATCAATAGGTTTAACCCTTTCAGTGCTACTGACACATCAATACATCATCGACAGTTTGTACCCGCTGTGTTACTAAAGCATTAAAACCTAGATTGCAGTGACAAAAACTAAAAATTTCAGTATTTATATGAGAGGTGCCACTTCAAAATACAACATGAATATCAACAAGTAAGTATATTATTAATTTAAAAAAATTCAAGATAATTAAGTAAACTATTTCTATTATCAGCTATACACAGAGAGTTAAAAAGTAAAATAAACTCATAACATGGTGGTCAAAATTTAGTTAAAAACATAGCACTTAAAGGGTTAATGGTTATAAATTTATTAATAGCTATCTACCAATATAAAAATTAAAACAATTATTTAGAATCATATAGTAAATTATAAAACTAAGCAATATTGTTTTACTTCACTAATTATAAATATTGGAATCATGTAGCTTGATATGATCCTCAACTGATATAGGGGGAAATACTTTTTCCTAGAATGTCATTAAGATAAAAAAGTATGATATATGATTATATTAAAGAAAAAACTTGATTTATATATAATATAACAAGACTTTAACCTACTTGATAAGGCTTTTAAAGAGCTAAGAGACTGAAGAGTAGTAAAAAAGTTGATGCATGATTAATCTATCTCGATATATATATAAAAATATTGTGTGTGTGAAAGACACATTATCTCATTAACAAATAAATCAAAAATCACCAAACATGACACAGTTACTTTATAAAAATTGTGGATAGTCATAGGCTAATTTTCACAATAAAATTATAATAAATTCAGTAAAGTTATATATAAGATTGAAAACAAACTATAATCTATTTATAATTGTACTAGCCGATTTACCCGTGCTTCGCTACGGTGTCTATAAAATCTTAGATTTTTATTTTATTAATTTAGATTTTATATTGCAGATAAACAAAGCCACTCAGCCAAATCTAATTGCTCAATCGAATCAACCAAAATCCACCAACCACTCAGGTAAAACTAACTGAACTTATCAAAACAGCCAATAACTAATCACCCTTAAACTAAACTGTGTCCGATTAACTTGATTAAAAGCCATCAACCACTCGGCCAAACAAAATAAACCTATCGAATCAATCAAATAATACCAAACTGCTACCCAAACATCTCTAAATATCTAAGATCATTGTGTACGTGACATATCTTCCAAACTACTAAATCAACTTCTACTTAACTTGCCAAAAATATTTTATTAATTAGGTGAACCAAATTTAGCAGGTTTTTAAAATATATAAACCTAACATCCAGATACCCGTGCTTTGCTACGGTATTTAGTTTATCAATGATAAGCTCATATTGTAGCCTATAGGCTGTCAGCACTACTCTCAAGCCACTCGGACTAACAGCTTCGCTGTTGCCCTCGTGGCTGGTGACCTGATTATCCTAAATACCTAATCTATTTAAACTCTAATGCTGATTTTTATTGAGTTTCAGGTGAGCAATTTGGTGAACTATTCAATGATATTTGTCAATCTTCACCCACTCGCCCAAATAGACTGAACCCATCAGGCTCGATAGTTTCAGATTTGATCTTATTTGCCAATTCTCACCCACTCACCCAAATAAATTAAACTTATCAGACTTGATTAGCTTCAGATAAGCAAATTGGTAAATTATTAGATAATATTCGCCAATTCTTACCAACTCACCCAAATAGATTAACCCTATCAGACTCGAAGGTTTCAGATGTCAGTCAGTCAGTGAATGAAATTTTTTTATTAAGTAGATATTATTTTGGCTTTAAATAGTTATGATTTAATTCAATAGGTTCATAAGTTTTGATAAGCATTTTTTAGCTTTAGTTTTTTTTATAAATTCACCAATTAGTTTTGTCTGAGTGTTTGGTGGTTTTTAGTTGATTCTGTCACAGTTAGTGACATTTTACCTGGGGTAGACCGCCCATCTAAAGCCAAGCATAAGAAGCCCCTGGAGTTAAAGCCAGAACCCTTGAGGGACACCAATGACCTCTCTAAGGTCATTGACTGCAAATGTTCTGGCTTTGCCAGTCAGGCCTGAGGCAGATAGTACCATAATGGCAGAAAATCTGGTAAAAATTGGCTCAAAAATATGTAAAATAAGCTGATACAAAGTAAATGAATTTGGCCAAATTTAAGAAGTTCACTTTTTAAAATGCAAAACCATTTTGGCATGGATCAGTTTTTTATATAATTTTAAACCATCACAAAACTTCCCCTTATATCAATGCCCAAGTCGAGAAACACCCTTGCTTTTATCAGATACTTGTATAATTTTTAACAATGTTTTGAGCTATTTTTCTTAAAATTCCCCCTCTTGAGGAATTATTATTAAGAACCTTAAGCAAACCCTACCACAATGGATGTACTCCATATCAAGTTCTGGTCTGACTCCTGTCATGCGCATAACCCACCCATGCTGCAATCTATTCATCTGAGTCTTCCACATCATATTTCACTGATTTTTGCTGTAGTACCTACCCAAACTCCCTCAACTCTCAGGGACCCTTTTTTT
Organism: Massospora cicadina; assembly: GCA_022478985.1. NCBI lineage: Eukaryota > Fungi > Entomophthoromycota > Entomophthoromycetes > Entomophthorales > Entomophthoraceae > Massospora > Massospora cicadina. The sequence continues at coordinate 17,579 of JAKSZP010018697.1, forward strand.
TAGTACTAGATGGTCCTCAGGGACCCTTCTCCCTGACAGTTTGCTTCCGTTTAGCCTGTATTTTGATCAAAATTCATATAGAAATAACATGGAGATAACCTTGGACGTTACTTCCTACTGCTTGGACATTTTCCCTCTTTTAGCACTTTTACCTGGCACCTCACCACTTACAACCACCTGCACGACACTTTCCATGACATTATCTGAGAAAAGCCTAGATTTTGTTGTAAGTTTAGCCTCCTGTTGGGTGGCTAGAGTCATCCCAACCCTCTCAGATTTGCCCCTTTTGAGACTGTTTACTGGGCCAGTACTGTTGTATCCCTCCTGGACTTGGTTTTTACCTTTATAAAAGGTATGCTGAGGGTGTTGCACAGTGTAGGAATCCAGCTGTTTTTCGCTCACTGGTGCTGATTGTTGCTGGATCCGCAAAAGGGTTTTAGATAATAAAGTTATAAAAACACTAATTACCAAAAAGTTGATTTTTATAAGTATTTATTAGTGTCAATGTGGGGTAAAAAATGAACCCTCTTGATATCTGACCAGTCAGTATTTTAACTGTATTGAAGTCAAAGTGAATTTAATGGTAAGTTTAGAAACAGCTTAGTAAGGTCCAAATAAGAAAATATGTAAATTCAGCCTATCAAAGCTCAGAAAAATCACCTAACTTTCGCTGAACATTGAAAGTGAAGTTATTTTTTGGCAAGACATACCCATGGGGTAATGATTTAATAAATCTCAGCCAATCACCATTAGATAAAATTATTGCACTTTGGGGGACCCCTGCCAAGCCTATAAAAGGGGGTGGTCCCCGCTTAGGTGCTTGAATAAAATTGGTTTTGGCTTGGGGAGAACCATCTAATGAATGCCCCAGAGTCCACCATGTGGTCAGAGTAGTCTGACTACTTTATCTCATGTTAATTACCCATGAGGTATTTGAAATAGTGTTACCCTATTTTGTGGGGCTCCACTGAAATTGCACAGGGTCTTCTAGCTGATAAAATCGTTACCAATATTATTTAAATCGCTCTTATCATTATCATGAACTTGTAAATGTCTGACATTTCCCCCTTTTGGCCAATTTAAACCCAAAACATTCTTATCTTGAAGCCAGGATGGAAAATGTCTGACATGAGGCTCCCCTCAATCAAGAAGCTCATACAGTGTGCAGTATCTGCCACTACCTGATTAATACTATTCTACTCTAATGACTCAAAATACAAAAATAGATCTTTAACATGTTGTCAAACCTTAGGGCTTGCTTAATTCTCAAGGCAAGGACTTAGCTGACATTCTACTCTTACAGATGCTTCACCATAAAATTTCAGAGAAAGCTCACCATTGGTTACTCACCTCTAGTAAAATGATAGATCCCTCCTGAAATCTCACCCAGAATTGGAAACCTTTGTCAAGCCCCACAAGTTCCCTACTGGTACTTTTGAGGACTACATCTCCTTTGTACATTTGGTTCAAGGAGACCTCACTACTGCTCTGTACTTGCACCTGTTCCAAGAAAAGGCATTGTCAGGATTTTGCCAAATTCTCTTGTCTCCAAAAATTCTACTTCATCGATTCCCCCAGCATCATTGAAAGGAGAGCATAATTTATCTAATTCTATCAAGGTTAATAAAAACGATCATCCTCATACTGATCAATTGATTGAAGATTTGATCATGCAGTGATTAATTAGCTCTAATAGGTCACAAACTATATCAAAACCTATAAATATCCCATCCTTTCAATAATAAAGATTAGGTCAAATTATAACCTGTTTTTACTTTAATTTATTGCTTTTTGGAGAATCCAACTAAGTAACTTCAAGAGAAAACCCGCCCCATTGGAAGTGTAATTCAAAACTTTCAGAGTGGTTTTACTACAGGAGTCACTATGAGTTATGCACCAGTGAAAACGTCTATCACTACTATGGATTCTCAATTTTTTCCTGAAGGATCTCAAGACCATGAGCATGGCAGTATTTTATGATGGGTCCGTTCAACTAGAAACAAAATCCCAAGAGTACCATCCACGTTGAAATTTTGTACTAACTTGGAGTTTTATAATCCTAATATAAGCTTTACAGCTAACTTTCAAATCCCTCATGAGGTTTTATGAAATATTATTAATCAAATGCTGGAGGGAGCCTTAATTCCTGGAATCTGTTCCACTCAATCTTGTTCTAATGCTGTACCCACTATCTTGTGAGAGTTGTTACAAACCTTCCAAATGCCAGAAATTGGCACTGAGCAATATTTGCATCAGCTTGTACACCCTACATTATACCATCTATTACCAGTAGTGGGAATTTATCATCAAGGGATGGTGTGATTACAGCAGTAATTTCTGCTTTTACTTCTAGGACTCAGTTGCAAGTTTACCTTCTTAGCGTAAAGAAGAATAGCAGAAGTATAAAAGACATCAAGGGGGTCTTGTTGGAATTACCTCCTCAATTCTTGGAAAAACCCTGAGTTTGTGATTCTCCAAAGCCTAGTTGCCCTAAAGTTTACACTATGCCTGAGAATGCTAAAGTAATTCAGTGTAACTACTGTCACCGATATTTCCATACTGAGGACCATTGTTTTAAAAAAGATGTGGATGAGAAGAAGAAAAGGGATAAAACCAATAAGAGTCTCCACCTCAATAGTGATATGAGTGTGCAACAAGAACATCAAAGCCCTGGCAAGTATAATAAAGCTGAACATTCTTCTTATTCCTTGCCCTCATCGTTGGCTTTATTCTCTCAGTTTGACAGCACCATTATCCATATTGACTTCCAAGTTTATCAAGTCAATGCCAAAGCTATCATTGATACAGAATCTCCGGTGAATGTTGTTTCATCAAACTCTATCAAGCAGATCAAATTAACATCCAATATTTCTCATTATGAAGAATATTGCACAGCAGGACCTCAGAGTACTTGGTCAATTGGAGCTTTTTTGTCCTTTTCACTAAAAATTGGGAAGTTAACTTTTACAATCCCTGCCATCATCCTCAATAACTTGAGTTACAACCTACTTTTGGGTACTCAATTTTAGTGGGAATTAAATGGAATTATTAATTACCCTGACTCATCACTATTTATCTTGGGGTATAGAGTTTCCTTACTTTTGTCCAAACATGCTCACACATGATGTCAGTTATGTCTGTTGGAGGGGTCTAAAAGGTCTTATTTTATTCAATACCATGTTGGCGACCCTTGTGTAAAATTACTCCCTACCTCAGTGGACAATGAAGAGGGGATGCATATTTTCTCCCCTGAAAATCTAATTATTCCTTTAAAATTACAGGTAATTATTAATACTTCTTTACATTTTTCGATTCCCAAAGGACATTTATTACAAGTCCAAGGCCTTTTCAACCTTTCTGTTAAAAAATCTTGCCATGTCCTGGAGTATTGGATTACGCTTATTCAGGATCATTATCTGTTTTATTGGCAAACCTTACCAATGAGCCAAAAATGGTAGATCAAAAGCACCCATTTGCTTATGTCAAGCTATTGCCCTTATCTTAGATTCATGATGTTAAACCTTTTGGAAGCCTAAAAGTCTTTGGATTAGAAAGTGATTGAAAATTCTTATTGTGGGGCCTGCTATCAGAAAACACCTCACTAGTGAACAAGAGAAACAAGTGCTTCAATTGTTAGAAGAATACTTTGACATTTTTACTAAGCATACTTACAAATTTGGTAAGATGAAGGCAGTAATGCACTCCATTGAAACTGGCGATCACCTTCCTGTTTGCGCCAAGCCTTATTATAAGTCTAAAGTGGAAGAAGCCCAGGTTACCAAAGAATTGCATCAACTATTGGAGGCTGGACTATTGAAACCCTAAAATAGTCCTTGGGCTTCTCCGTTGCTGTTTATTAAGAAAAAGGATGGTTCTCACCGAGTGGTATGGATTACTGTAGACTGAACGCAAAAATTGATGAGACAGTTATCCTTTACTTAGGATCAATGATTCCCTTAGGTTGTTGGGTGGATCAACTTAGTTTTTGGCTATGGACTTAGCCAGTGGAGACTGGCAAATTGAGTTATCCCCAGCAGATCGAGCTAAGTGTGCCCTAATATCCAGTGAAGGTTTGTTTGAACCAACTTGGATGCCTCAAGGATTGAGCAACGCCCCAGCCACTTTTCAAAGGGCTATGGATGGTATGTTACGGGACTTAAAGCTCACCTGTGTTCTGGTATATCTTGATGATATTACCATGTTTTCCAAAACCTTTACCAAACATTTGGGCTATCTAAAAGAAGTTTTCAGGAGAACTCAAAGTTCTTCCTTAAAGCTCAAACCCTCCAAATGTTCCTTCTTCCAAAATGAAATGGAGTTTCTAGGACATCAAGTATCAGCCAAAAGGATTCAACCCCCTCAGATAAAATTAAAGCTATTAATCAAATTCCTCCTCCTACCTCTCTGCGGGATATTCAAGCCTTTCTCAGTATGGTTGGGTATTATCAGAAACTTATATCCAAGTTTGCTGATATGGCTGAATCATTATTCCATCTGTTACAAAAAAGAGTGCCCTTTGAGTGGAATTCATCTCAGGAACAGTCATGCAATTCTCTGAGAACTGCATTGACTAAGGCAACTGTTTTAATACATCCTCATTCTGATAAGCCTTTTCTATTACATACCGATGCAAGCAATGTTGCTATTGGGGCTATCTTATCCCAGTGTGATGAAGAGCAGAAGGATCATCCCATCGCATTTTATAGCAAAACTTTGTCCAAAGCTGAACGAAATTACAGTGTAACTGATCAGGAGTGTTTGGCCATAATTCTAGCAATCAAGCACTTCTGTTTCTTCTTATATGGTAGCCAATTTACTGTTATTACCAACCATTCTTCTTTAAGATGGTTGCAGAATATGAAGGATCCTGATGGGAGATTGGCTCGTTGAACTTTAAGATTGCAAAATTACGATTTTTCCATCGTTCATCGTTCAGGTGCTCAACATCAGAATGCTAATGATCTGCCCTTACTGCCTATTCTGACTTTGGAAGTGGAGAAGGAAGAACGCCTATATAATCTCATTGGGCGGCCCAAATTGAGGGATCAAGAGTGTGAAGAAGATCGAGCCTTTTTTAAATCTATTATCAAAGGTACTAGGATTTGGGAAGGAGCTTTGTATATAAGAAGGTCAAATCCAAGTGGTTACCTTTTTTGCGCCCAAACTCAATATTTCATGTTGTCATGGAGGGACATGAGCAAGTAGGCCATAGCGGGTTGAAGAAAACTCAAGGATGGTTGAAAACCCGATATTACTAAAATAATATGACTAAATTCATCCAAGAGACCCTTGACTCATGTCTTATCTATAAAAGGCATGGAATTACCAACCCTACTTATCAACATCAAGCTTTTCCCCCAACTAAAACGTTTGAAGTGGTAAGCATTGATTTGGTAGGCCCTTTTCCTTTGGATTACATGGCCATCAGTATATTATTATGACTGTTGACCATTTAATTAAATGGGTTGAGGCCATTTCCATTGCCACCCCCTCAGCTAAAACTACAGCGCTATTCCTATACCAAAACATCATCTCTCAACATGGGTGTCCCAAGGTCCTTATGTTAGATAATGGGACTAATTTTACCTGCAACTTTTTCAGGAATTATCTAAATTATTCAACACTGCCCAACAATTTGTCATTCCGTACAATCCATCCACCAATGGGGCCATTGAACGAGTCAATGGAACTTTAGTTCTGATTTTAAGAAAGATGGTTTCTACTGGTCCATCTTAGTGGAACTTTATATTTGCCTAGTGCCTTATTTGTATATCAGATAAGCTATTATCAAATTATCAAGATGTTGCCTTTCAAGTGCCTATATGGGCGAGACCCTCAGTCCCTTCTGGTGTTCAGGCCATAATCAAAGAAAGCATACCTGAAAGTCTGGTTTAGTTATGAGAAATCTAGCTGATGAGATTATTTGTCTTCAAGCTCAAGCTATGAAATCAATTGAAGTAGCCACTCAAAGAAAGACTCAAAGAACCAATCAACTTAAACCCGCCTTACCTGAATACCAAATCAGAGATTATGTTATGTATTACCACTCTCAGTCTGGTGAGCGGACTGAGAAGTTAGGATCCAACTGGTCTGGTCCTTATCAAGTTATGTTTTGAAGAGGACTAGAGTACTCAATTGTTCATGTTGATACCAGCATAGTGATAAATTGTATCCACCCTAGGTTCTTAAGAATTAACCCTCCTCCATGATTGAAACTTGAGGGAAGAAGTGCCAGAATTTCGACAAATTCTCTTTTCACCAGAAATCTACTCCATCAATTCCCCTGGCATCATTGGAAAGAGAGCAAAATTTAAATAAATATATCAAGGTTAATAAGAACGATCAGCCTCATCCTGTTCAATTGATTGAAGATTAATCATGCAGCAATTAATTAGCTCTGATAGGTCACAAACTATATCAAAACCTATAAATATCTCATCCTTTCAATAATAAAGATTAGGTAAAGTTATAACCTGTTTCTACTTTAATTTATCGCATTTTTGGAGAATCCACTCAAAGTAACTTTAAAAGAAAACCTGCTCCATTGAAAGTGTAATTCAAAACTTCCAGAGGCATCAAGGCTGGAATCCCTTAAACAGTTGAAAATGGCCCTCCTCTGAAAGTCCCTGGATGACACTGTTGCTGCCCTTGGAATATAGAATAGCCCACCCCTCCTTATCTGGGACGTGCTCCATCCTTGCGTCCATGCTTCCCACAGCATCTGCGCTGTCAAACCTAACTTTACCATGAACTTCAGATCTTAAAACTTGACAACTCCATCACTGTTGTGCACGCTCAGAAAACCTATCTTGGTACACATGATGCAAGTTAAGTTTCAGACCCCATTATGACCTATCCTGGTGAGGGACTAGCTGTATTGATACCTTCAATCTGATCATTGAATATCCCCCACTATGTTAACATAGTACCGTTTAGAACTGGGAAATGATCTCACTCAAAGGTGATATTGAATCCTTTATCATAGGTGGGGTCTTCTCACTACTGGCCCTGCACTGCTGCGCTCCATGGATACCCCTCACTTTTGTCCTCAAATGTAGAGGGGGTTTGTAATTCTAACTCAATTTAGATTAGAGCATTCATTTTACTCTAGGTCCAGATCCTCTGTTGCCATTTTAAACCCTATGTTCCCTGCTTAGCCAGTTGTCCCTGTTGGCAAGGTTGAACAGCTTTTCCCAATTACTCCAGAGTCACCTTTTTTCTGGAGGACTTTATCCAAGAACGGGTGGATATCCACAAAAAGAGGTTGAAGACAAACTCGCCTTGGCTGACCACTCCAGAAGCTTGTCCGTCCTTACTGGTGTAATTTCCTGAGACATGATATACTCCTCCTGCTAAACATAGAGCGTTAAACTATCCCACTCCGTCAAGATTTCATTTGCAACTCACTGTCACTGTGTAGTCATACTCCATTAAATCCTCTGGGGATATCTTCACCTACTCTCCCTTTCTGGGCTTGGAGCAATCTTATTGTTCTTTAGCTCCTCAGAAGATAGATATTCCTCTGAGTACTTCCTGTTATTGGCTACTTTCACATCCACTGGAAGGACTTCCAAGCGCTCACTTTGGTAGACACTGGCGTAACTGAAAACTTCCTCTTAGAAGAGCTTGTGGAAGCCCTCGACCTTCCATTAAGAGTTAGTCAGTTTATAAAGGTTGGGGCGTCTCAAGCCATTACCAACTACCGTGTACTATCACCTGTTCCCTTTGTTGCATGCGATAGACATTTTGTATAAGTAATTCCTCAATTAAAAACCTCATGTACCCTGTTATTATGGATTTTGGCTGGTGGAGATAATTTGATATTTTTACCAATCAAATGGACTCCACTATGCATGTGAAGTTTCCTGTGGAAGTCATAGTTACCATCCATTGTGTCCATGTAAGCGCCATGGCGCTCCTAGAAGATAGGTCCCCACCCCAAGGTAAGCCTAGCCTCTATCCAGCCAACTGTCACCCCTGCTTTTCACTTATCCTGCCTGAGTGAATCAAGTTTATGCGGATATGTGTGATCCCTCTAAGGCTCACCCACTCCCTGAGCACACCAAGTTTGTACTGAGTAGCTGACCATTGACCTCGTCAAACCCACTTCCATCCATCCCTTGGCTTTGAGAGAGGAGGCCAACTTAGATGTTTAAATGATATGCTCTCCAAGGGTAAAATATTCAAAAATAATCGCATGTGTGCTCCCCTATTTTGTTTGTGGAGAATCAGATGGTTCCCTTCATCTCTGAATTGATTATCTCAATCTGAACAGCTTTAAAGTAACTGACCCCCATCCGCTCCCTCTGGAGCAACAGATCGCCCGCTATGTGGATAAGGCTAGGTTTTCAGCAAACTGAGTGCCTTAACGCCTTCAACCAGATTCGAAACAAGGAAAGCCAGGAGTGGTTGACCACTTTTTGTATGCAGAAATGCATCTACCAGATCAGGGTCATGACATTTTGTTTTAAGAACGCTCATGCCTACTTTCAAAGGTCTATTGATGTTATCCTTGGAGATCTTATGAGAACCTTTGCAATTGCATACATAAATAACATACTGGTCTACTCCACAGATGCAGAACCCCATGCCCAATACCTCATATCTTTCATGGAGCAACTAGCGCAAGCAACCTTACTATCAAATCTAGCCAATGTGAGTCCTTCTAACCCAAAGTAGAGTTCTTAGCAAACATTATTCTCTCCCACGGCCACATGATTTTCCCAGATAAAAAATCAGCCATATAAGATTGGCTACTACCTCATCTCTCACAGAACTACACAGCTTCTTTGGTATGTGTAACTTTTTCAGGAATTTCACCTCCCAGCTCTCAGAAATTATTGTCCCTCGCTAAACCACATATGGGAAAAATTTTCAGTTGGCCCCCAGAAAGCAACACTGCAACCCATGCCATTAAGTCCATACTTTTGTCTGGTCATGTGCTAGCGCAAGTGTACCCCAGCTGACCTTCTATTGTTACAACTGATGACTCCAACTGTGCAGTGGGAGCTGCTCTGTCTCAGGAAGGTGAGGACGGTGTGGAACTTCCCATTGCTTATTTATTGAGGAAGATGTCCATGGTGCAGCTCAACTATGCCATCTACGATAAGGATTTCTTTACTGTTGTTAAGGCTGTACAGCACTGGCGCCACAATTTGCATGATTCTAAGTAACCCTATACTGTCCGCACTGACCACAATGCAGTGATGTACTACGCGTCCCTTGAAAGCTGTCCCCCACCAGTCTAGTGGTTGGGATCTTATATTTGTTCAACTTCTAATATGACTTCATTAAGGGTACCCAAAACCTGTTTTCAGATGCCCTATCAAAGAACCCTGCCTTTGCCATAGATCCAGCACTAGTTGACGCCCAGAATACCCAGGCTTTGATTAAACCAGAACAGGTGAGGGAGAGCTCACTTGTCAACCCCCATTCTGCTTATGTTGGAGCCCTTGGAAGGAGAGACTGACCCCCTGCCCACGTTAGGTTGTCCCAACCCCTGTCAGCTGATTATGACAAGATAAAAAAGGCTGCCCAAGAAATGGTGATCTCAGGACAAAGGTTACCAGCTGGTGGATGGGGTCATCCTCCATCAGAGCAAGTAGTGGGCACCACCTGACCCTCTGAGAAAGGAGTTGATCCTTGAAGCTCATGATCCTCCCACTGCTGGCAACCTTGGCAAGGACAAGATGTTTGAGTTGGTCCGCCGCTCCTACAGCTAAAAGGACATTGTCAGTGATTTGACCAAAATCATGAAGTCCTGTCTGATATGAAATCAATCAAAACCTAGTCACCTGAAGAGCGCTGGGCTGCCTGTCCCCCTCCAAGCCGTGGAGGGTCCTTGGACTTTGTGTCTATCAATTATATTGTGGAATTCCCCTTTTCCAATAGTTATGATACAGTAATGGTTGTGGAGGACCGCTTTACCTTTTTTTAGCACTAGTGGTGCCCAACCCAAAAGGGGGAGCCACCACGCAATTTTATTTGAAAATGGGCCAAACAAAGGGATTATTAGAAATAAAAAATTCCTAAAATGGCACCTCAGCTAACAGTCTAGGAAGTCATATCAGATGGAGAGGAAAATTTAGGGAAACTTTTGTCTGGTGCCTGCTTTAGCTGGCAGACCATAATAGACTACATCAGGGTAGGAGCATCAGCAACATGGGGCATAAGGAGGTATAGTTGTGGGTTTTCTTCATTTATGAGGCTAGCGGTGTCCATAGCCTCAACGTATTGAGCAAGTTGATGCTCAGAGAAAGTGATGAGAGCTAGCACACAAGTGAAAGACTTGATGAGCTGGCAGGTTTGGGGATAATGGTGTTAAAAAGAGAATTTTTTTTGCTGCATTGATGCAAACGCGGCTTGCACCAAAGCCAAGCTCCTCAATTTCATACTTCGCTTTTTCCTTAAAATCATGGGTGAAATCAGGGATAGGAATACCCTCAACAAGGAGCTCCATCTCCCCATGGAGCTGCTGGTTAAGTAGGGTGTTGGTAGGGGCAGCTGCAGCCCCAACTGCCATTCTATTCATATTTTTGGAATTGGAAAACTGTTTTAGGGCAAAATGGCGGGGCCACAATTTGGGAGGATCAACATAAAGTTCCCCCAAAGCAAAATCTGGCTTGACATGATATGGCCGTTAATCCTTATCAATCCATTTGAGAGCCTCGAATGGATTGGATTCAGCCAGTGCTGGGCCAGTCACCAGAATTTAGGCAGTGGCAGAAGCTGATTGCCCACATGTTGTTGATCATGGCAGCTCAGATGAAACTGAGTCAGCCATCAACTCAGGGTTCCATAATCTAGTTGGAATGTTAGAATTTTTAAAAAATTTAAATTTAAATTTTCTGCCGCCTTGGAAGCGGCACCAGAATTTGCTGAGTTGGGGATGTGAGGATCGATCCCCATTCAAAAAATTAAGCTAAACCAGCCGCTGAACCAATGCCTGAAGGAGGAGTGGCGTAAGCAGTGGAGGTGGAAGCTGTAGGGCACTTGTGCTTTGAGTGATCAAGCTTGAAGCACAAGGGGCAAATGGTGCGGCCATTCTCAATGCACTCCCAGAATGGGTGATCAGGGGTGGATCTGATCACTGTGCGAGGGGGAATCATGAGGTGGGTGTCACATTGAATTAGGCAGATCGTCAAAAGGTGTGCAGCCCAGCCAAATGATCTGCTCCATTTGGAACCACAAATTGCAACATGGGATCTGCGCTGTAAATGGCCAAACCCTCCATGAGCTCATGGTGGAGGCATTTGGAGGAAAGGTGGGAAGGCAACCCAAATACTGGACTACCAAATTGGCCTCATCTAGGAGCTGGGTTCAAACAGTTGGGAGGGGTTTTTTTTTTAAATTTATTGCAGCTTAGATGAAGCATTTGCATCAGCCTTGGAACAGAAACTGAAGTCAAAATACCACTTAAAGGGTCAAAATCAATGAAGCTGATGGGTTTAAACACCGCCATGGCCATCTTAATGATGGCCACGCTTGCATATGTGAAAATGTTCCCATATTTAAACCAGAGGTCAAAATGCAAATTGCTCCATGGGAGCACCAAAGGGCTCTGGAGCACCACCTGGGAACATGCAAGATGATGGGCCAGGTCCTGAAACAGGACATAACGCCCAGTAATGTTGGGGGCCAGCAGAGCCAGCCCAGGTGCACTACAGTGGTGGCTGAAAGACACCATATGGCGGCACACCACTACCCCAAGCCAGAGCATCAGGCATCAATGGCATTGACATCAGTAAGCTTTGACTCAAACGAGCATTCATTTTTTATATTTATTTTTTAAAATTTGAATTTAGCTTCAATTTAATTATTGAAATTAAAGAGAGATTGGTTGGAGGACCACTTTGCCAAGATGACCCGTTTTGTCCATTAAAATATTACAATAACCTCCGTCCAGACTTCCCGCCTCTTTGTGGAACACATCTTTTGCCTACATGACACCCAAAAGGAAATTATCAGAAATCAAAGCCCACAATTAACTGCCAAATTTTGTAAGCCTTACGTTCATCTTAGGGATCTTCCCCTGCCGCTCCACTACCTTTCACCCTCAGTTGGATGGACAGATGTAGAGGGTGAACCAAGGTTTTGAGCAATTCTTGAGAAGCTACTCCAAAGCAGAGCAGAAAAATTGGGCCTCTCACCTCCTACTGGCGTAATTCAACTATAACAACCTTACTCATACCTCAACAGGCACACCCCCTTATATTTGCAAACTATTGCTATAATCTCAGCTTCAACTTGAGTTCAAAGCTAGAGTCCACAGTTGTTGCTGCCAATGAGCGCGCCAAGGATCTCAGAGACATAAAACAGGCAGTGAAGGATCATCTTATTGACGCTGTGAGGATCTAAAAAGAATATTCTGACTGCAAGCGCCGTGAAGTCCCTAATTATAAGCCAGGCGACTTGGTCATGGTCAATGCTAAGAATCTTTAGGTTAAGGCCATGCCTTAAGTTAGGCCCCAAAAATAATGGACTCTTTAAGGTCATCAGTAAGGTTGGCACATCAGCTTACTAAGTTGACTTAAACCCTTCCGCCAAAGTGTTCAGCACCTTTAATGAGTGCCTCCTTACCCACTTTGAGGGTCCCATGCCATCCCACCCCGAGCCAGTGATATTGGAGGTGAACACCAATATGAGATTGAAGCCATTTTAACCTCCCACCTATCTTGACTTTGCCTCCAGATTTGGTTTTCTGGAATGGCTACAATAAAACTGAGAACAGCTGGGTATACATAGAGACTGCTCATAGATCAGGAGCTACTCTGTAGCTTCCATGCTAGATTTCCCAATGCTGTAGGAACCGCCACTCAAGCCTCCCTTTTCCGCCATGATGATGCCAACCCTACACAATAACTTTGCCCTGGCTAACGTCCATCAAGTGGTGTGATACCCATCCAAGAGCGGAGGGTGATGCCACTTTTAGTAACATTTTACCTGGTGTAGACCGCACATCTAAAACCAAGCATAAGAAGCCCCTGGAATTAAAGCCAGAACCCTTGAGGGACACCAATGAACTCTATAAGATCATTGAACGCAAATGGATTCTGGCTTTGTTACTCATGACTGAGGCAGATAGTGCCATAATGGCAAAAAAGGCGAAAATCAGTTTAAAAATCCAAAAAATAAGCTGATACAAAGTAACATAATTTGGCCAAATTCAAAAATTTTGATTTTGTAAAATGACAAAAATCTTTTGGCACAGATCAGGTATTGTTTATCATTTTTGAACTCTGCAGAACTTCCCTTTATATAGACGTCCATGATGAGAAGTCCCTTGCTTTTCTCAGAGAATAGTATAATTTAGATTTAATTTTGAAGCACCTTGCTTAAGTTTACCCCTATTTTTAAGGACATTTTTATTATAAAAATTTTGATTACATCCTATTGCAATGGTTGTACTTCATTACAAATTCTGATTTTACTCGCCTGTTGTTCACATAATCAACACTCATGCTGCAACCTATTTTGCCATGTCCACCACGTTATATTTCATTAATTTTCACAGTAACACCTACCCAAACAACCTCAACTCTCAGAGACTTTTCTCACTTTTAGTTTTCTTGAGTTTGGCCTGCGTTTTATCAAAATTTATATGGAAACAGCATGGAGATAACCTTGGATGTTGCTTCCTCCTGCTTGGGCATTCTGCCCTTTTTTGGCACCTTTTATCTTGCGCCTTTCCACTTACAACGTCCTGAGCTCTGCGTTCAGTAACAGATTTGTGAGATCACTTGTTTAAGGTAAATGGTTGATGGTTTAGTTAGTTTAGTAGTTTCAAGAGGTGTTGGATGAGTGGTTAATAATTTTTGGTTAATTTGAAATTCAATTGGTTTTGGATATATGGCTGATCATTTTAATTTACCAAGATTAATTAATTTTGGCCAAAAGATTAGAGGTTGAATAATTTGATAGGTTTGGTGGTTTCTTAACTTTTTTGACGTTGTGAAACTGTCAAGGTTGCTAATCCATCATATGATGTTCCCTCCCTTGTCTTATCCCTGTAGCCCATTTATTCATTTTCATCTGCTTTTCCTTTAAGACCCTAAAATTCACTTTCACTTATAAAATTTTCAATTGATCAGGTATAAAATCCTGATCTCATATTTTATAAAAGTACAAAAAACGCTAATCATCTTCATTATCCTCTTATTATTTACAAGTTATATCATCACCACAATAATTCAAATTTTTGGTTTGAATGTCTTGTTATGATCGCTTTCCATTTTTGACCAGTATGATTAATAATCCTGAGATCTGAGGTATCATATAACCTTCAGTTGTGGTACCCATGATTACCAAGATCTCATGACAAATTGGTGATCCTTGCAGGGATGACATCCCAGAACCTGTACCTACGCACAATCTGAATTGTTGACCTTACTATTGGAAGAATATGCCACTGACAATCAAGTACTTGAAGAAAATCTTGTTGCCACTATCAAAGCCCCAACAAAGTCTATTGATAATATAATGAGTGCAGAAACCCTGAAATCTCCAAACTCCAAATTTCAACCCACAAGACTCAATTATGATTATCAAGCTGTTGAATGAAAAAAACTCAAAAGCACCCAGACCCCAGGTAATCCCCATGAAGGAAAGTGATGAGAATCCTCACGTCCAACCCAGTGTACAAGAATTGCTTTTGCGCAATTTTATTATCAAATTAGCCATGTGCCAATAGAGTTTTTTTTGACAACATCTCAGCACCATATAACTTTCTCAAATGTTAGTTTTTGGGCAATTTTCTTTGCTCATGCCCTCTTTTTAACCATTAATAATATTGAGAATTATTTTTGCGTAAACAAATAAAGACTGAAGAGACTTAACAAACTATCCATGTAACCTTGCAATGAAAAACTAGATTAACACATCAAAGAATCACCTATATGAATTCTTAATATACCATATTTTGAGTCCAGACTTGGGAGCCAATCCATCTTGATTAACAAAACCTGCCACAAAATTTTTTTTACATCTTCAAAGCTCCTGAATTAAGAAAAAGGTGACATAAATTTGAAAATGGCCAGAATTTAGTGCTGGAAGATAAAGTCCAACTTTTTCAATGGTCTGATCTTGGGACGTGTTAATTGCTATAAAGAATAACAACCTAAGATCTCTTTCTGCTAAGCATCACTTTTTGAAAATCAATTCAGCCTGAAATTTAGCTCCACTTAAGAGATTTACGAAAACTATTAGCAAATATGGCGGGAAACCCCGCAAAAGAACCCGCAGGCTATGCCAAACGAGCCAGCACCACCCCAAATGAAGCAACCCTCGGTTACCCACCTCAGGGTCAACCAGAATCACCCGCTCTCAAGCAGCAGCCATGAAAGCAGGCACCACCCCTCAACCTGGAGCTACTCCAACTAGCGCCAGTTCACCTAATCGCACTTCTGCAACCTGCACGCCTAACAGCTCTTGTGTGCGCTGCCTCCCACCAACCCGCTGGGCCCCCTCCAACCAAGGAGTCCATCACCCACGCTGTTTTAATAGCGTCTGCTCAGTTGAATGCAACTCAGCCCATCCAGGCATTCACCTACCCCATTGTGTCAGCTAATTCAGCCCCATCTATTATTGCTGACGCTGTATTTCTGGCTCCCTCCATGAGGGGCGATACCCAGCTACCTGGCCCCCAAATCCTCAGATGTAAGGTTGGATTAGCCGCACATTCTGGTTCACTAAGCACCAAAAATGGGACAATCTACTCTTCCCAATGAGGATTCAAATGGTTCGGATTTTGGAACTTCACACCAGTTCCAATCTCACCCATCCCATTTAAACCCCGTAATTGGCACTTCTCAAGTCGGCACTTTATCTCAATATGCTGAAAGCGACCAATTCACCAATCAGCCAATGAGTTTTGCCCACGAAATCACAGCAAATACTCGGGCTGAATTTACCCAAGTAGATTGGGATGGTGATGAAACATCTCCCTCCTCCCAATTGGCTGGAGTTAATTCCAATCTGGATGGGACTCCCCAATTTAGCGAGGCCCAAAAATCACCTGGCCCCCAAACCCTCGGATGTAAGGTTGGATTAGCCGCACATTCTGGTTCACCAAGCAAAATTGGGACAATATACTCTTCCCAATGGGGATTTAAATGGTTCAGATTTTGGAACTTCACACCAGTTCCAATCTCACCCGTCCCATTTAAACCCCATAATTGGCACTTCTCAAGTCAGCACTTTATCTCCATATGCTGAAAATGACCAATTCACCAATCAGCCAGTGAGTTTTGTTACAAAATCACAGCAAATACTCGGGCTGAATTTACCCAAATAGATTGGGATGGTGATGAAACATCTCCCTCCTCCCAATTGGCTGAAGTTAATTCCAATCTGGATGGGCTCCCCAATTTAGCGAGGCCCAACAGACCGCCCCTCAATTTAATATGACGCCAGCAACTGCTGTAACGTTCCAGCAACAAGGGAACTCCGCAAACTTGTCCAAACCACCAGCTCACACTCAACCCGCAATTGCAGCCCAAAGCAAACACAAACGTACCAAAGGAGCCACTGGGGCGTGGCAAAAACCTCTGGCGCCAACGCTACCCAAAGCTGATCCCCGTGAAGTGGCGTTTATTGCTGATGTTAAGAAGAAATGGGCCGAAACTAGAGCGCAAAAAGCTCTACCTCGCTCAACCCTCTCCCACGCAATTCGCCTTTAATATGGGCATAACCCTGTTGTATTCTATACAGAGGATTACTTCTCATACTTTGCAGCGATTGCAGAGACATTCCCAATTAACACCACCATCCATGAATCAGTGGAGGGCCACTACATCGATGTGGGCTTCACTGAAGCTGCCCTTGCTGACCATGCTGCCACTCTCCAGGTCATTATTCCACGCGGATCTCTTCGCATCTCCCGCACATGCTCTCACCTGGAGAAAATTTCATGGGTTACTTTTTCCAACATACCAACGACTGTTGATCCTGAGTCTCTTAAACTGGCACTCCATCGTGGTTTAATGGAGTTTGGGTCTGTTCTTTCAGTGGTCTTTAGCGTCCCCTCTTACTATGCTCCCACTCAAAGAGCTCGCACTGCTAGGGCGTCATTAATCCCCTCCCCCACTGTATCCCGCAACATTGAGGTTATTCCTCATGTGGCAGTAGTTGAGGCATGCCCTGAGATCTTTTTTGTTGACCCTGATCAGGCGCGCCCCCGGTGTTCATGGTGTAACGCCCTTGGACACTTGTATAGTGGCTGCACAGCTCAAAAACAAGCCCTCTTAGCCACCACCCAGGGGCCTAAACCAGGCCAAAAACGATCCCACGTGGCCGCAGCAGCAATTCCACAACCCACACAATGGGTTCCCGTTCAAGACCTGTCCCCTGAGGCCTTACGCCTAGCAGTTGAAACAGCTAACCCCACTATTGGTATGGGATACCTTCGCGCTCATGCCCCCCTTCCAATGGGCACCCCCTCTAATCTCCCAGAGTCAACTCCCTCTCTCACCAAGCGCAAGGCATCTCCCACAGGGTGCCCCTCGTCAGCCACCCCCACTCAGGGCTCCGTGGCACCCCCACCAACCTCCACTAGCAATTTATCGCATCAACCCTCAGCTCCCAATGGTGCTATGTCCACCAGCATGGACTGGCAACCCGCGGCCTGCGGTAGAAGTGCCACCTCAAAGAGTCCTACCCCAACCCCACAGTCCATTTCGCGCGGATCCTTTGCAGTGTTGGAGGAAGTGAATATGGACTCAGACTCACCAAATGGGGACACCGCGGAGGTCACCATTGAGCACCCTCAGGTCCTTCCCCTGCAACGGAGCGGGGCAGCATCTTAGGCTGGCTTACTGAGTCCTCCGCCCCCCACCCTCTCCTTCCCCTCAGAACCCTCGACGCTCCTCACGGATTGCAGCTAATAGTCAAGCTAAAGGACTCAAAACTAGCCGCCTCACAGCAGCAGGTTTAAGCGCTGGCAACCCCCAGGAAATGGAGGGGAACAGCTATGAGTCCCCATGGCAGCACCCTGGCCCTGCAATCCATCAACGCAAATGGGTTGCGGGACTTTAAGCGGAGAGCCCGCCTCCTCCAAAACTTCAGGTCAGCACAAATTGACATCGCTGCTGTCTAGGAGCCCCATATCCTCCCCCAAGAACAATCTGCATTGAATGAACAGTTCGGAGGCAACTCCTTCTGGACAAACCATGCCGCCCTTATTGTTTTGAATCCCCGGGTTAAAAACCATTCTTTTTCACAATATCTAGGTGGCCGCCTCATACTGGCCAAACTCACCACTCCTGACGTCTCCTTCTTCGCTGCAAGCATCTACCTGCCTAATGCAGGTCAGGAGCAAAATCGGCTCTTGGAAGAGCTCCTCCAACTCAATCTCCCACGGAATACAGTCCTCTTAGGAGATTTCAACACAACCATAAGTCGCGTCCATGACTCTTACCCCCTGCAGCAAAGGAACGCCCTGGATCAAGTCGCCTCCAGGATTTCCTTCGCCTGAGTGGCTTTATAGATGCGCTTCCACCCTCCGCGTCTGGCCTAGGTTGCATGACTAGGATCCAGTATGATGGAGGAGCTTTCCAGTCAGCGTCACGCATAGATATGGCACTGATTGGCCCCCTGCTAATTGGCCGCGTCTCCTCTCCCATCTCTCGTGACAACCATCTGAGTTATCACAGGTCACTCACCGTTGTCCTCACCACCACACTTAAACCGTCGCGTAGGTTCTGGCCTAGGGTTGCCCCAGCTCTTCTCAACAACCCCTTCACTAAGGAGAAGCTGTCTATGACCATCCGGGAGACTCTCACCTCCCCCCACCCCACCTGCTTGACCACAAGGCTAGATGGGCGGTGACCAAGGAGGGCATCACCCGCGTTGCTTACAACTGTGCCAAAGCCCAGATGACTGCAGCTCGCGCCAGAGTCAAAAGGGCGGAAGCCAGAATCAGACATCTAGAGCGAAACTGCCAGCCTTCGCCCTCTCCCAGATGGTTGGAAGACTGGGAGGCGGCGCAGGAAGCACTCCGCTTGGAGCTCACACTGCAGGAAGAACGTGCAGCAAACTTTACAACATCTCGTTACTATGCTCAATGGGAACGCCCCACCCGCTTCTTCTTTCAGAAACAGAAAGCCTGGTCAACAGCGCAGGATATTACTGCACTGAAGATTGGCACTACAACCACTTCAGATAAGGAGGAAATCACGCAGGAACTACACCGCTTTTACTCCAGCCTCTTCCATGCCACCCAGGTGGACCCATCGGACATCCAAGACTTTCTGTGGCGGGCTCCAGAGCCGCCCATTGACCCACGGGCTGATGAGGCTCTACTGGCGCCTATTTCCATCCAGGAGGTGATGGAAACCCTTCTGAAATCTCCACGGCTTAAAGCCCCAGGCCCAGACGGAATACCCTTTGAGGTGTACCTTCTGGAACCTGCAGTGATAGCCAGAACCCTCCGCGACCTCTTCGCTGCACTCTTGGTGAATGGCGAGGTCCTCCCCGACTCCAGAGGCTCAATCACGACCCTCATTCACAAGAAGTCAGACCGTGAGAACCTGTCGAACTGGCGCCCCATAGCGTTGATCAACACAGACCACAAGCTCTTCACGAAGCTTCTGGCCAACCGCATCACCAAATGGGTGTCACCTCGCCTCTCCCCATCCCAGCACGGTTTTATTCCGGGGAGGTCGTTATGGGACAACTATAATGACCTTCACGTGACTTTGACTGCTAACTCTCGTAAGGTGAATGGCTTTGTGGCTCTCCTGGATATGGAGAAAGCATATGATCGGGTAGCCTGGAAGTATATTGATGCTTCCCTGGCCCGCTTCCATCTCCCACCCGCAGCTAGGCGCTGGATATCAGCGCTCTATGACCAGCTCCACACCAGAGTCCTGGCGCCAATGGGTTTTACAGTGGCAGTACCAGTTGGACAAGGTCTCCGGCAAGGGGACCCCCTGAGCCCTATCCTTTTTAACATCACCCTTGACCCCCTCTTGGCCTCCTTACAGGACAAGCCAACAGGGATTCTGGTCCCAGGTAAAGCCCCACACGCACCATGGCATTTGCAGATGAAACTGCCATTGCATTTGGCTGCCCTGGGGATGTTGCCCTCGCTGCTGTGACATTGAGAGGTACACCAAGGCGTCCAACGTTATGGTCAACACCTCCAAGACAACAGTTGTACAGGTCGGCTCCCCCACCTTCCCCCCACCATTTGGTATTGAACCTGAGCGCGGTACCTTCCGTCACCTGGGCGTTCTCACCAACCAACAAGGAGTTGCGCTAAAAGACAATGAGGACTTGCTCCTTGCAGCAGTTAACTCCAGGATTGCCAGATGGAACCGGCGGCACATCACCCCCCAGGGTCGAGCTCTGATGGCCAATGTGTTCCTCCTCTCCAAAGTCTGGTTCCTAGCGCACGTCTGCCCATTCACAGATGCCTTTTATACGCGGCTCAATGTACTCCTCCGCTGTTGGATCTGGGGCTCAAACCATCCACCAATGGCCCTCTCAACCATTGCCTGACCCTGCAATGAAGGGGGCCTAGGGCTTCTGGACACGCGATCCCACGCCACCACAATCTTCCTGAAGTTCCTATGGCCAATTGTCTGCTGGGACGCGACCCCCATGCCCCAATGGGCGCCCGCCCTCCGCCAGTCAGTGTCAGCAGCTCTGGGTCTTCCTAGAGCATCTCTGACCTCATTAGGGGAGTGGCTCACAAACCACCCAGGCCATCGCCTAAAACCATCCTCATCCCCCTACTGGAACCAGGCTCTCCTTGCCCTGAAACGAGTAGGCGCGCGGATCCACCATGCCTTCCCATACAGAAGGGAAGGCCCTGGCCTCAGCCCCCATCGCCATGCAATTGTGCACAATGGACAAGTTGTCACAACTCGCCTCAACCCCCAAGATCGTCCTCCCATCCGCCCAAAACTTCTTGAGCTCCTCCCTCCCTCCGTGAGACTTGACCTTAAGGAATTGTGGAAGGACGTCTATTACCCCATCCTGTCAGCAAAGGTGTCCAATACCTTATGGAGGGTGCTCCACTGTTCATACAGGACAGGGGACCAGACTGGCCCTACCTTCCAGCACTGAAGCTGCCCCCGCTGTGTGGAGCCTATTGACTCCCACCTCCATCGTTTTTTCACCTGTCCAGGTGTCGCCGCATTTTGGCCAAAGGCCCGCGCGCTCCTCCATGCTCAGCCCTGGTCTGGACACCCTGTGCAAGACCTCATGTTTGAGCAGACATTGCCTGGTTGCCACTGACCCCTCCGTGTCCTCGCCTATGCTGCAGCCATCTGGACCATCCATAACTCTTTCCTTCGTGCTGCCTTTGACCAGCAGGTGTGGACCCTTCCACACATGATCACCCACTTTCAGGTACACTTTGAGATGGCCCTGAAGGTCTGCACTATGTCGCCAACCCTCCCCGCTCAGTTGTCACTGCAGCACGGCTCTGGCGCGCAAACCCCCTCCCTTTCTCGATGCCTCCTCCCTCCCCTTCCCTCGCCTCAGGCTCTTAGGCGCCCAGGCGTAATTCAATAAACATCGATGAATCCCCCTTGGGTTGGGACCATCTAGTACTAAAAAGAATAACAACCTAATAGGAAATTGTCATCTTCTCAGCTGGAATAGAAGCCCATCTTGGCTTAGAGATAGATTAGTCAAAGGAATGAATTAAATTTTCCGGCATTATTACCAGTAAGAAAACACCATCAAGAACAAGATCACCCATATTTCAGATAATCAGAAGTGTTCCATTGCATAATCCTTTCATTGTGTATGAGTTAAGATGCAGAAAAATGAAAGATCTTATCTTCACTTCTAGTATTTGCGGAGGCATTCCTGAAGGAATCTGTGAGCTAATGAACTTTATTGGATAATTATATTTTTCCTCTGAATCATCATACCCAATATTGTCAATGCTGCTTTAGATTTTAGATTCTACTCAGATTTTGTTGATAATCTTCTTTTTTTATCACAAAATAATCTTCATTTTTTGATGTCAAAATTGCAATTTTTGAATGACTCACTGAATGAGGGGTCAAGATCGTTTCAAAAATTAGCTCTACCAGGTATTTTTTTTAGCAACACAAGGGTTTAAGAATCTGGAAGCTATCGTCACCAAAGTCTTCTGCATGTGGAAGATGGGCTTCTCCAAGTTTCAGAAGCCATTCAGCAAACACTTTATCAATGTGATCAGCTCTCATATTTTGAGTGAGTTTGAATTCTTTTAACGAGTAGAAGAGGTTGCAAATCATGAGAGCTTCTCTGACAATTGCTGCTCAACCTTCTTTTGGAACAATATGTAAACCTTTCCTAAGTCCTTTACCCAACAGAATGATTTTTTAATGGAAAGTTACTCTTCATTATATCCCCAATAAGCAGATCAAGACTATAAGAGCACATCCTTGTGCCATTGCTACTTCATCCCAGTTAATCAAGCTGGCAGCCTCCAACTCATAATAATTTTTGCCTTTGGTCAGGAATAGTGTTGATGTTTTGTTAAGTAGTACTGGTAACTTAGACCTTTGAGTGAGTCATCCTTCCACCATTCAGCAATAAAGCTATAATTCCTGATGAGGCTACTGGAATTGAAATCTTTCATTCACCTCTTAATATATGCATCAAAGTGTTGTAAGCATAAGTTTTGCCAGTTCCATTAGGACCATCAATTAAAAAGAGTTTATTGTCTTCTCTTCCTTCACAGGATTTCAGAATGCTATAAACAACGTGTCTTTGCTCTCAATTGCATGACATAGCATTCTACGCCAAGTCTCATATCTTCCTCCTGGTCATAACTTTGATCTTTCTAAATAAGGAAGACTGTATCAGGAAGTACAAAATCATTATTCATTTCATGAAGTCTTAGGATATCATTGATTTCTGCAAGGCATCTATTATTGGAAACATTAATCAAGTGATCCATTTTCAAATCCTTTCTTAAAAGTTCCAGATACTAAAAAATGATTCAAGTGTTGTAGGATTTTGAGGATTGCAGAACACCAGAATGATGGCAAAAGAATACCTCATAGATTTTTCTGACTGAGGTTTTGAAGCTTCCTCAAGTCATTTCAACCATTTCTCATCATTTTCAAGCAATCCCCTGTCTCTTGCTGTCTCCTCATGTGTTACACATATAAAACCATTCACAGTTCACATGTTCTCAAATGATCTGGGCCCTTGAATGTTTAGGAGAAGAAGTCATAGGAAATATCAGTCTCAATCCAAAGGGCTGATGCTGTATATCCAAAAATTACATTCAATGATGCACTCGTTTTTGTCATTTTATATTAAAAATTAATATAATTTTCTAACTTCTGTGTAGAGAAGCTCTCTTACATCAGGGTCTGACTGAATCAGCTTGAAGTATGCAGTCAGAGTTGTATCTTTTGAGGAAGTGTCTACAAATGCCTGAAATTATTGACCTTCAAGAAAGGTATAATTCTGTTGATAAGATAAAATAACTGCCGTCTCTCAATGTGGTGGCTTCGTGAGTACAATTTATCTTCAAGAAGCCACCAAGCTGCTTCCTAGAGCTGCCACTAATCTACCATCGATGTATTAAGTAAATTCATTATTCTCATTGTTTTTAATGGTGATTTTTATCCTTGAACAATCATGATTTTTGTATACATATTATAAAGATACTTAGTCGCCTTCACAGTAGCACAAATCTCCGCGCTGATTGAGCAATAAACTCTTTGAGGAGAAACTTGTTGCATGGAACTACCCATTGATTGTCAATCCTGACTCCATTTTTCGTGAAATAATTGCCATCTCTTCATCTGTAAAAGAGGGTTGTTATCAACATTCTCTTGAGTCTCAGAATTAAATTTCTTTAGCAACTCTTTCATGAATTTGCCATGTTCTAAACAAACACAATCATGGTTAAGTTCTCCATATGGTCAATGAATTATGTACTGGGTCATGATTCTGTAAATGTTTTCGTTCATAATTTTCATCAGGTATTCCAGCACTGACTACTTTATCAATCATTTCTTTATCTCTGATTTTGTCATCACTTTTCAGCATCATCAAGATGTGGGCATGTGGAATACCTTGTTTTGCCACTAACTAATGTAAATTAGGTAAAGGCATCTTTCAGAGTGCCCATCTTGAGCACGCCAAAATAATTTCAAGTTTGAAGTGAAACACTCTTGTATTAAAGCCTGGTCGGTCTTGAGGAGTTTGTCCAGGATTCAGTTCATTTGTTATTTCAGGCCAGTTTGGATTACAGGAGAAAGTGATTAAAAGATCAAGTTTTTAATACCAGTTCACGATTGCCATGGCATCCTGGTAATTTTGTTGTATATACCTTGGACCTCAATGGAATGTTAAAGTCAGTATGAAGACTCTTCCAATCATTCTCTGGTGGTCAGATGCATCTTTAGAAGGGGAATCCATAAATCCTTGATACTTCTCAATTCTAAGTTTGCTTTGATTCTGAAGAATATAGAAGAGGTCAGTTAACTCATATCTCACATAAGAGAGAACCATATACTGCCAAAAGAGCTTGCAGACATGATGAAGATAAGTGAATCCATGTATATCTCTTTCCATTAGCCTGTATTTGTAGAGCAGATGTATTGTTAGCCTGTTTTAAGATGAAGCTTGTCTAAATCTTATGTGAGTCATGTTTGGATTCCATCCAAGTTCATCTTGGGAAAAGAGCAGAAGAAAGACAATCTAATCAATTTGGGGGCTCATGTTAAAGTATTTGAGGAGTCCATGCTGGTTATGGAAAACATAAAAGTCATTATTCTGAGGAGGGTTTCAGCTTTCTCCCAAGAAGGCAATAACAGCCTCGTTTGCACTCTTCCGTTGTATCTTCTCTTGTCTTTATCCAAGTTTTTGAAAAAACATAAGCTTGACTATTTCATGCTCTTTAATCTGAGCAAAAACATACTAATTATCTTGTAAGCCCGTGCATATAAATTAGATTACCACAACACAGTGTCCAACTTGCTCATGACAGTCACCAAGCATTCATCATTATCAGATCTTTTAATTCTATCCTCATGTGCTTTTTGAGAGCCAATGTAATAGAGACAGGCATATGCAGGTCTGTTGGTTAAAATCTAGTGAGAGTTCATGAACCATACATCTCTTAAGAATTTGTATGGTAATGGTACTCTTCTTCTGAAAAACTGTGGTCCACATTGGCATCAATGGATGCAAAAGATAATGCACTGTTGTAGCTGAGAATGTAAATGTGGAAGTTTTTGGCCTATGAGGACTGTATGAACGAGATTTTTCTAATTCCTTGGGCACAGATATGACAATCCGCAAATTTGGCATTTTGACTTTTCCGTTGCCACATCACATGAAAGATATTCGCATATTAATCTCTCTGTCATTTCTACATGAATTTATTGAGGGGACCAACTGCCATGACAAGACTGGGAGTCAAGATTCAGTAAAGGTCAAACTACAGGACCTTTCTGACTTAAGGCACACCTTGGACCAACGCTGGGTGCAGGCCAGATATGCTCAGGGTAGTTCAGGGAAAGTGCAAGATCCCCAGCCATGTTTTACAGCAGTGTCATTAAAACGGATGAGTTACCTTCTAAATGATGATGGTTTGGTTCAGTATCTTGGTGAATGGGGGAATAAAACCCATCCAATTTTTAACATCTCCAAATTGGGATGCTTTAGCTTGCAATCAATCACTTAATTTCATTTGATATCGAACAACACTACCCTGGCCAATGGTGGGGTGCGCTGATTGGTTTGTTTAGGTTTAAAACCATTTTCCCTGATTGATGACCCACCTCCTCTTGCTTAAAGTATGGTTCTCAAGACCAACTTTCCTTGTTAGTCGTCCTCCAATTAATAATTCCATTAGTTCATGTTTTATATGTTGAGTTAGCAAACCTGCGCGCAGACCTCTTTGGGAGGTCCCTAACAACATCAGCTATTTTATTTGCAGTAAATTAACAATTGCAGCTGGTGCACCACTGGGCCACCCTGGTCCCCTCCAGGCCAAGGCACCCAAGCCCTCCAGCCCAGATCACCACTTGGATATAGACTCCTCTATGGGGTCCACCAAAGTCTTGTTGTTTGTTCGCTCTAAATTAATAATTAGCATGGTGAACACCCTTGCCCTGTGTTAAATTAGCTCCAGAACCCTCTACGGGGCTATACTACCCATAACACTGACAACGAGTTCACTGGTAGTGTGGCTGTGCACCATGCACCACCTCGCTGGGAATGGGAGAGTTATAGAAACTATCTTGATATTAAATAACCAACTTATTTTTTATGTTCACTAGAATAATCCATTTGGGACTTTCACTAAGTGTGAATTGGGTGCAACAGCTGTTAGTCATGGCCGCAGTGGGGCTCACCACCATTTTCTCATTTTTTCAATGGTTGGAGCATCTTGGCGTTATTCTTGATACCTCCAACTGGTAAGTACCCACCCTTCTTGCTTGTACCTTGTAGATTCAGACATTTCGTGATCTAAGGGTCAGGATTCCCTGACTTTCCACCAAAATCAATGAAACCAATATTATTAAAAATATTTTTTCTTGGCACTACATTCAGACAGTGTAGGCTGGATCATCAACAAAGGGCCTGGTGGCGATGGCCTTGAATAACGATGCACAACCCACTGCCAAAATGGGTATGTGGTCATTCACGCCTCAAAACGCGTTTTATAACGCAAATTTTTTATACAAAAAGAGCCAACTATCATCATTTGTGGCTCTAATTTGGAACCCGTTTCAGTATACAGATCACCCCAGAAAACCCACGCTTGACCACTACCATGATCCATAGAACACAGGAGGTGGAAAAGTAGTTGTTTTTTAATATAAAAATTTATGCAATTGCTGAAGGTATGGTGGGATATGTAACATCAGTAGTAAGAGTGGCCAACTATCCCTCTCCATTCTATAAATGTAGAAACGTACCCTGGAGGCATGCTTATGCCTTAAGAAGATTTTTTTGGTGAAGTGTTGGAGTTGTCTACTATAAACAAAGTCCATTCTGGATATTTTTTGTTTACCGCTACCATTTCATCCCCTTTAGGGAAAATTAGCACAACTATATTGGTGGATACTGGAGCCTCTGAGAATATTATTTACCAATACCTAGCTATATACCTTGAGCTCAGCTACTTACTGGGTGGTATGGTTAGGGTAGGGGCTTCCCAAGGTATTACCACGCTGAAAATTCTGGGGTTAGTGGATTATCAAGTTGGCAAATATCATTTGGATGACCGCTTCCAAGCTATCAAAAACCTCTTGTACCCCATTATTTTGGGTGTAGAGTGGTGGCGAAATTTGACGTCAGAACCAACTTGAAAGACAATAACTTTTCCTTAACGTTAGAGAATTGTCATAAATTAGTTGTCCCTTTGGCTGAGCAAACTCTCAAGCGATCTGCACCACTAACCCAAAATCCACACTCTCAGCCTTGCTCCGTTGCTGAATCCCTCTTTGGAGGTACCCCTGCCTCTCTGTTTGGAGGGACTGCAATATTTGTTTGACGTGGCTTCAGCCAATGTACCACCAGCTCATTCAGAGTTTGATTGTGAGTTAAAGTTTGCAGTTGATCTGGTGTGTATATCTTCTCACATTTACCCTTGACTGCACAGAAGGAAGCAGCTTTAGATGTGTGGTTTAAGGAGTAATTAGCTAAAGGCGCAATCTTTAGCGTACCTCCCCAGTATACTCCCCACTTCTCTTTGTGGAGAAGGCCGATGGTACCTTACGCTCATATGTATATTATGGGAATCTCAACAACGTCACAGTACCAGACTTGCATCCCATCACACTGGACTCACAGATTGCGCGCTACGTGGAGAAGGCAAATGTCTTCTCCAAACTGTATTGTTTAAACGCTTTCAATCAGATCTGGATTAAGATTGGCCAGGAGTGGCTAACCACATTCCGTACCAGGAAAGAAAATTTCCAATTTCAGGTTATGCCCTTTGGTCTTGAAAATGCCTGGTATCTTTCAACGCCGTACTGATGCAGCTTTGAGGACCTGCTGGGGGGAATGCGCGGTAGCCTACATGAATGATAATCTGGTATTTTCCCCTGACATTAAGTCCCATGCAGTACACCTTTGGCAGATGGTGGAGCATTTGAGGCTGCCAACCTTACGCTGAAAAGCAATAAGTGTGAGTTTTTTAAGTCCCAGGTCACCTTTCTGGGCAACGTTGTGTTTGATCAAGGGCACATGATAACTCCAAACAAGGAGAACGCGATTTGTGAGTGGCTTACTCCAACTTTGGTTAAGGAATTAATATTTTTTGGGGGACGTGAAAGTTCCTTAAGAAATTACCGCCAAATCTTTATGAGGTGGCGGCGCCCCTATATAAGGAGAGTGGAGATAAATCTGCTCCAGTGGTCCCCCATTTTGCAGGATGTCTTTCAAGTTGTAAAGTGTATCCTGGTTATCCATGTCAATCCTTCACCATGTAGATCCATAAAAAGGGTTCATTGTGGCTAAGATGCATACAACCTCGCCATAGCAGGAGCCTTATTACAAGTAGGCGAAGATGGAATAGAGCATCCAATGGGATATTTTTTAGGAGATGTCTTTACCAGAGTTAAACTACGCCATTTATGATAAAGAGTTATTAGCAGTGGTTGATGCGCTGACTTATTAGCGTCATCACTTGCATGGCTCATCCCAACCCTTCTGCATACACACAGATCACCGTTCCTTAATGTACTACCATGAACCTCATGTCTTACCCCATGGCAAACCCGCTGGCATGAGACCCTATCCCAATTTGTGTTCCCAATGAGTTTACTGAGGGCAAGGAGAATGGTTTGGTGGACGCTTTGAGCCGCAACCCTGCACTAACTCCCAATACTAAGGAGGTAGAGGTGCATATTACCCATTTGATGATCCCACCAGATGAGATTGTGTCTCAACTTCCCTCTCCCTTGGCCCAAGGCCAGAGCTTGCTCCTCTAGAAAATGTGGAGCAATGCGATGTTCAGAAAGGTAGTCTTCTCCCAGAATTTTGTCAGCCAAAGATGCTATGGTCCTTGCTAAGTGCACGTTGAATCATGAGGACATTACCAGGGGTTACCACGTGAAGGACGAGATGGTGTGGTTTTGGGGGCGCCTATAGGTCCCACCAGACCACTGCGCCTGTAAAAATCTGGGACCATCATGATGGAATCACCGTTGGTCATCTTGGGAAGGCGAAGACTCTGGATCTAATTCGCCGCACTTACAATTGGAAGGGGTTAGCCATGCAGGTGGGTAGGTAATGTAAAGAGTGCCTGGTCTTCGTCCAAATAAACCCAAATTGACAGCCACTAGTGGGGTTGTTATTACCAGTTCAAAAGGCTGAAGGGCCTTGGACTTCTTTATTGGTGGATTTTATTGTGGAATTGCATGTAACTGATGGCTACGATGACATCATGGTAATGGCAGACTGTTTTACGAATTTCGCCCACATTATTCCCTGCAGAACCATGGTAACCATGGCTGAGATGGCCATGCTCTTCTTCTCACATGTGTTTGCTCTTCATAGGGTCCCCCAAGAAATAATTAGTGACAGGGGGCCCCAGTTCACTTCTGTCTTTTGAGAAGAGTTATGTAAAACTCTTCAAATCCGTCCCTGCCGTTCAAATGGCTATCACCCCAAATAAGATGGGCAGACTGAACGAGTGAACCAGTGCCTCAGACAGTTCTTGAAGTGTTACACCGCTGCGGATCATTCAGATTAAGTTTTCCTTCTCCTCATGGCCCAATTTAGCTATAACAACGCCAATCATGCATCAATCAGTTGTTCACCTTTTTAGCCAACTATAGATTCAATTTCGCCTTCAATATAAAGCCCAGTTGTGGATTCAATATGGAAGCAGTGGTGGACTTTGTGAAGACAAAAAGAAAGTACATCAGAGGGTAAACACCAGCTTGGACGCGTCCATGCAATCTTACAAGGAGTACGCTTATGTTAAGAGATGAGTTAGTCAAACGTACAAGGAAGGAGATCTCGTGATGCTGGATGCTAAAAGCATCCCAATCAAGCAAACGTGCAAAAAACTGGGACCAAAGAGGATTGGGCTTTACCACATTGTCATAAGATGGACCACGCCTCATACCAGTTGGATCTCCCCTCATTTCAAATCTTTTCAGCCTTCCATGAAAGCTTACATTGTTTATTGGCCCCCACCAGAGGCTCCTGAGGCTTGTCTTGTGGATGGGGCGCCGGAGTGGGAAGGGGAGGAGATAGTAGCCTCCCATCAGGTAAGAAGAAGACTTGAATATCTTTTATCATGAAAAGGATTTGATGCAGCGGATAACAGATGGGTCCCCGCGCATGATTGTGCCCATGCCCAAAACCTAATTGAAGAATTCTACAAGTGTTCATGAGGCTGCAGGTTCCAAGTTTAAGCAAGCCGTCATTGCCATGAAGTTGGACCCTGCTCACAAAAAATTTTTTGGTGAATGCCCCTGGAGGGGGTGGATCCCAAAAAGAGGATAGGGTAGTGTCATGTTTACATGAATTTATTGAGGGGATCAACTGCCATGACAAGACTGGGCGTCAAGAGTAAGAAAAAGGTCAAGCTACAGGACCTTTAATGAATTAAGGCACACCTTGGACCAACGCTAGGTGCAGGACAGATATGCTCAGGGTAGTTCAGGGAAAGTGCAAGATCCCCAGCCATGTTTTACAGAAGTGGCATTAAAAATGATGAGTTACCTTCTAAATGATGATGGTTTAGTTCAGTATCTTGGAGAATGGGGGTTCAAAACCCATCCAATTTTCAACATTTCCAAATTGGGATGCCTCAGCTTGCAATCAATCACTCAATTTCGTTTGATCTCAAGCTACAGTACCTTGGCCAATGGTGGGGTGCACCAATTGGTTTATTTAGGCTTGGAACCATTTTCCCTGATTGATGACTCACCTCCCCTTGCTTAAAGTATGGTCCTCAAGACCAACTTTCCTCGTTAGTCATCTTCCTTCTAATAAAATCCAATTATTTTACGGTTTTTATTTTAACATGAGCAAGCCTGTGCGCAGACCTCTTTGGGGGAGGTCCCTAACAACATCAGTCATTTTATTTACACAAATTTAATAATTGAAGCTTTTGCACCGCTGGGTTGCACTGGTCCTCTCCAGACCAAGGCACCCAAGCCCTCCAGCCCAGACCATCATTGAATATGAACTCCTCTTTGGGGTCCACCCAAGTTTTGTTTTTTTGTTCGCTCTAAATTAATATATACCATGTTGAGCACCCTTGCCCTGTGTTACTTTAGCTCCAGCACCCTCTGCGGGACTATACTCCCCATAATAATGACGACTGGTTCCCTGACGGTGTGGCTGTGCACCGTGCAACATCTCTCTGGAAATGGGAGAGTTATAGACACTCTCTTAACACTCTCCAGGAAACATTTTTACAAGCAGTCATGATATCAGTCATACATTAATCCTACTTTGGTAGATGGTTTGCTGACATAATTGGTGGCATATGCAGACTTCAGGTTTCTTCTTCTTTTGACCTCTGGATGTGTGTATTAATATTTGGCCACGGCGTGTGTGTGTACCTCTGATTGTATGAGTTTGATAATTATCCACAGCTTGTTGGTATACATCTAGGCGTGATCCTGATATCTTGCTACCACTTTCTGATGCACAGAAGGATTACTTTTAGAAAGAGTTTTATCTGAACTTTTTCATGTTTATTTGTGTACCAACCCTTCATTTTTGTTTAAATCTTGTGTTATACTTGTAGCAATCCGTTCTAAGCTTTAAGATGACAAAGACGAAGACAGGGACTGACTTTCAGGCGACAGAGTTAAAGTTATTTATACTCCCTGAGTTGATATTTTTTAGCAGTAACATTAGCAATACTTTTTCCAAAATTTCTAAATTCAAATTTTCTTGTGAAGAATACACATCAAAAAGCCCGCTTGAAAGACATGCTGTAAACCTATTCCGCTTAACAGGTCAACCCTTAGTTCCTGTTTTCACATACAACGTACCATTTCAATAGACTTCAAAAACATACGGGAAAAGTTCACCTAGTGGCTTTTAACTCACATAAACTACCAAAGGTTGGTGTTTTTATCATATTATTGCCATTATTAAAAATGTGGTATAGTTATCTTCATTTTCATTACATGTCACAATAAGCTCTATCCAGTTATCTACAACATATCTAGCGATCTGCCCACACATTATTATGAATCTCATGTGTTCATTAATAAAAAAGATAAAAGCATGAAGTAATCAGGCTCCTTCTCCTATGATAGGAAGAACAGTCTTTAAAACATCTGCCTCTCATTCTTCAATTTTCCATAACCCTTTTTGAATACAACAAACGTAAGTTCAATTAGCAAGATAAAATAAATATCCCTATTTGCAAAACAAAACTTAACTCAAAATTACTAAAATGCTGAAACAAAACAAACGAATAAACTTAAAACTTACATTTAACTAAGCTATGAAATTGCTCAGTCATGAACCTAACATTGAAAAAAATAAATTGAATGAAATGTTGTTCTAAATCTAGAAGAAAAACAATAAAATATGAATTTCTTGATAATTAAAGGCATAAAATTTCTCAAAATTATTATATCCTCAATATTGTGTCTATCCATTAGTGCCATAAAAGTCAGGATGACGTAATTTTTGTCATTAAAGGCTGATGAATTCTCGGTTCAAGCAATCCATTTTAGAATAAATTAATTAGTTCTAACCTTTAGAAGCTAATTTGAAAAAAAGAATTTATAATTTTTGGGATAGGAATATTTACTTAAATTTACATATCATTATTTTATTGCATGGATTTCTTCTTTTCCGCTCAAACTCACTTTTGAAAAAATTTTAAGTTACTAAAACAATTAGCTATCCATTTATCCATATAAATCAACCTACTGATGTCCACAGCACCTCCACCTGATGCTCCCATGTGGGGAAGTGGTGAAACCCCACCCAACGTTTTCCATCCGGTGGGAAAATGCACTTGGACTGGTTCATCCAGTCCAAACAAATCCTTGGGTCAGTTCATTTGACCCAAGGATCTTGCAATCTACCTTGCACGCTCCCAGGTGGTGCCCCGCTGCCCTCTAGTACTTCCCTGCTCTAACATCCATTTTGGCCTTTGGGTCAATTATGGGAAATTGTTCCCATATTTGGACAGAGCCATAATTGAAATAGCCCAGGCGGTGATGCAACCCTCTAGGTTTATTGATTTCTGCACCTATAAGGGGTACTCTGAGCTAGGCTCCAATTGTGAAGCCAATACTGTAACTTCAGCAACTGTGCACCTTCTCTTTGAGGGCACCCCAATTCCCACCACTTGCACCTAGCTCACCGCTGACTCCACGTTGGTGGTTCAATATGCTGGGTTGCCCACTCACCTTCCCCCTGTGGTGCTTCATCAGAAGCTGAATAGAGGGAACAAATTGTGCAACCATTGTCGATGCAAGCCCAAAAGAAATGGTTGGGTGTGGATGGGATATAGGCATGCGGTGGGAGGTTCTGGGCCATGTTCAGCTGGTGGGGGGTAATGGTGGCCATTGCTCAAGGTGCTGCTAAGCGCTCAAAAAACTTGGGACAATAAATCGGAGGATGGGGATTTTGTCATAAGTGGACAGCCCCAACATCAACTCCTCATAAACTGATTTAGGGGGAAGGTGTGAGGGGAGGTTTGCAAAGGTTACCACAAGTGTGGTATATCTGGGAGACGTGTTCAGGTGGTGGTAATGGGGGTGTTTTTATATATCAAGGGCATAGCTGATGCTGCGGATGCATCCTCTTTGGTGGGAAAGCCTATGCTAAAATAGCCCTTATAAGGGTGGAAGTCTATAAAATCCTGCCTGTGAGAAAGTGGCAGTTGCCAGCTCAATTATTGCTTTGTCAGCATATGGGAAGAGCCATCCATACTCGACTTAGTGGCAAAAGTGGATTGAGGATTGAGGTAGGGCTAATGGATGGGGGCAGGTTGGGTGGAATCGTGTGAGGTGTAGTGCTAAGTCTCTTGGAGGGACATAGTGACTGGATTTATGTGGCAGAATGGATGATCCAGTACACAAATGTTTGCCTGCTGGGCGGTAAACGCTAGTGGGTGGAGCCCCGCTGCCCCACACTGGTACAGCAGGTGGTGGATCCAAGGACATAAATTGGGTAGTTGATGCAGTGAGGCGGTGGTGGAAAGTTGATTGTTTTTCAAAAATGCTAAAAAGTGATGTTGAGCGGAAAGAAAAAATACTGGTCAGCATACCCTAAAATAAATATAAAAATCTTATATTTTTATTGCATTACATAAGTTTTGACATAAAATACTTTGAATCTCTTTCTTCCTCATCAGTTTCTATGCATTTTTTGTAATTTTTAATCAGGTTGACAATGGCATTTACATTTTGATATTTCAACCACTAAATTAGTAAAAACATATTTTTATTATCTGCTTACTTTTGAAGTACTTCAGAAGCCTAAACACCAACTTCTTCATTTATAGCATCAAAAATGACGCACTTCCCGTAAAAACTTTTGTCCCTTATTTTAATAATTAGAGGATTAATTCCCAAAAATTCTAATATAACTGAAATTTATGTCTATAAACAAAAGCCTAAACTCTAATTTCCATATTTCTAGCATCAAAAATGATGAACTTCTATACAAACTTTCATCCCCAATTTAACCCCCTTAGGGGATGAATTTTCAGAAAACCTTTCTTAGTGCCCACCTACGTTATATAAGGAACTCCTTCTAAAATTTCATGCTTCTAGACCCACTAAATTAGGCTGTGCATTGTCTATCAGCCAGTTAGTGTTATAGTTTTATCAAGTAGATGTCCAACTAAATGAATTAGAATGAAACCTCATCCTAGATTCAATTTGTCCAAAACTAGTCTTGAATGCCCCTCTTACAAATTCAATAAGTTACCCCATATTAACCTGAGAGAATATCTGCCATCAAGATTATAAGGAATACTGTTACTCCCATATCCCTCAGTGACCTATGCAAATTGAGCCCTGCTTTACGTCAAGATTTCTACCAAACAATTGGCCTTACTCAAATTAAAAATTTCAACCCAAAACCCAAAACCTTAATTATTGATTATGGAGCACCCGAGACTCAAGGATCACTTTTTTGGGCATAGCTTCCTGATTAGTATGGACTCCAGACCTTACACCAACATAATTACTGAGAAATTTCTTCTTATATTTAACTACTAAGACACCCACCAAAGAGCCTTTTTTTGATGGCCAGCAGCTCTAAAAACCCTACTACAGCCCAGTATCTAATTTACTGTTGAACTTTAAAGAAAAATATGCTCCATAGATGCAGTTGTCGTCAATAATGATTATTTCCCAAGGCTATCAATGCATCAAGCCCTCAAGAAATTAGGATCCTCCCAACTTTAAAAATTATCAGTGGTACACTCAAACTGGACACCAGATAAAAATGCTGCCCATCCAATACACCCACACCCTATTGGCTCAGGACCAACCATTTGCTAAACTCGCCTCTTACTTATACAATAAAGTTTAACAAACCTGAGATTCTGAGCATCTACAGGATCATGAGTCTAGAGAGTTACCACAATTAGTCAAGAATTATGAAGATGATATCAAACAAGAGGTGATGCCACCCCTCTATTGAACTGGGGGCAGCACCAAGTTGATGTCAGTGGCACCAAAACAATCTTTGATGTCCCTATCAACTACCTTCAGCTAAAACACTTATTTTAGGCTGAGATTCAATTGAGACTAACCAAAGGATTCCTTACTCCTCTCAACTGCCTTGGATTCTTTAGTAGTCACGGTACCCTTGAAAAAGGCCTACCCATTGATTCTAGATTCTGAACTCATCAGTGTTCTAGGGTAAGACAAAGTCCCTTTCACTAATGATTTCTCCCCTGGATACTAGCAATTAGGCATGGACGAAAATCCAATTGGAAAAGCCACTTTTGCCATCCATCATACCTGTCAAGTTTTTGTGAATCAACCTTGACACACTTCTTATGATTTGATTAGTATATCAGCCCAACTCTAATATTCAGCCATTACAAAACCAGATTTCTACCAACCTAACTCAATCAATCGCTAAAAAAAATCCACAGGATAAAAACTTCACCATGGACAACTTAGGTTTTTCATTCCATGAAACTCAACCTCAAATACTAGAAAATCAGCATCAGAATGAACAGGGGGAGTGTTGTGAAACTGGAAAAATTGCATATCAATAGGCGGGTGAACCCTCAATTCTTTTATCTCTGCAGCCAAATTATTCATTTTTCATCTGCTTTTCCTTTGAGACTCTAAAATTCCCTTTCTCTTTAAAATTTTTAAAGATCAGGTATAAAAGCCTGCTCACAATTTTCATTAGGTTATCAAAAATGCTGTTCAAATTTATCTTCATCTTATTATTTATTGATTTTCATCCTCACCATGCCAATGCAGCTATTTTGGGTCAGATTCCACATTATAAATACTTTTTATTGATAGCTATTATGATTTATAAACCTGAGATCTGATGTGTCATCTGAACCTTCAGTCATGATGAATCTTAGATTCCTAGCTCTCAAAACAATGGCCATCAACCAATACCCAAAAACTAAAACAACTGATTAGAATTTTCTGATAAATTATAGACTTAGGCAACAATGGGAAAATTAGCCAGATATATATAAAAGAAATTTTCATTAAGGGTTCTTTTAACCCAAAAATCTAGGAATTAGAAAATTGGCAGAGAGCTTTATACAAAGTTTGTAGTCAAATAAGATACTAAATATTTTTAGGTTTTTTAATATGTAAAAAGCAGCTTATTTTTTTTCTAATTAAGTTCTATTATAAAATAGATCAATCATAAAAATTTATTAAAAAATCTTAAGTTAATGACAAAACTTATGTTCATTAAATTAGTTATGTATTTGCAGCTTGAGTGGCAGACAATCAATTATTTAAGGAAATTTAATTAATTTTAGTAAAAAATTGCAAATATATCTAATATATATAGAGATTATAAAAAGTATTATTATTATGATAATTAATATATATGCAAAATTATGTAAGTATAAGTCTCTTGGGTGTTAGGTTCTCAAGTAGGTAAGGGGTTTTTAAAAATTGTAACTACGAAATTGCAAAAACTGTAATTTTATATCT
The DNA here is from genome assembly GCA_022478985.1 of Massospora cicadina. Classification (NCBI taxonomy): domain Eukaryota; kingdom Fungi; phylum Entomophthoromycota; class Entomophthoromycetes; order Entomophthorales; family Entomophthoraceae; genus Massospora; species Massospora cicadina. Next base: position 54,646 of record JAKSZP010018697.1, read on the forward strand.
ATAATACAAGAGTTGACAGTTTTTGTTTATTCAGTAGTTTTAGTTTGCTTTTACTAAGCGGATAATTATTTGTATAATAAGATAAAAGCAATAAATATGGTAAGTGGTTGGTAATTTAGTTGGATTGATATGTTCATTTGGTTTTGGATGATGGTTAATGATTTTTTGTTGATTTGATAGTTTCAGTTTAATTATTGCCAAGTTATTGGTATTTTTAGTTGATTTGATAAATCCATTAGGGGTTTTCTGAATGTTTGGTGGTTTTGGTTGATCTGATAAGTCAATTGTTTTTGGGTAACAAATTGCTAATACTTTGTTGATTTGATATTTTGTTTAATTTAGCAATGTAATTGGTAGTCATTAGTCTAATTGTTAGGTTTATTTTTTTGCCAAATGTATGTATTAGAATTTTAGATAATGAATAATTCAATATCCCTTCTCCTAATTTGAGCCTTTATAAGTTAACTCTTAAGCCATTATAAAGGACCTGTCCCTGAAAGCACTGTTGAGAGTTTCAATCAGGAATCATGCAAATGATAATCAATGGAGATGCCTTCAAGAAATATAATCACAGCTTCCTGAACCTCAAGAGGCGTGACCCTCTTTATTGTGGCAACAAGGATAATAAAAGTAACGAGGGCGCCAAACAGGCAGTTGATTTGAAGACTGTGAAAGATCTGATCATAGAAGACCATGAAGGTCCTGTAGGCACCACGTCCCCACACATCTTCTAAATATTGACACTTTCTAACTCCATAAAGTAGATAATTGGCCCCATCTTTTTGTCTTCATTGATATCTCCACTAGTTTACAGCTCTGAACCCATTTTCAACCCTGGCTACAGTCAAGTGAACTTTTATGCCTATATAAGTGAATCTCACTTTAGAAGGCTCTGAAGTGTCCAAGTGAAAACGTCTATCATGAAAAATGGAGAATAATTGCAATCAAGAAAACAACCTAATCAATCAAGAAATGTAACTTGATATAAAAACCTCACAGTATGAGCTACCTCCTTTTCATCCTGAATGCCTAGAGCTTTGAGCCACCTTCTAGTTTACCAAACCATCCATAGACAATGCTCAGTATCAACTCCAATATGAGAACCTCAACGAGATTATTCAACAACTAAACAATGACATCCTATTACCTGGGATGACGCTCCAGTTGCTCCCACGCCTCTTCAGTGCCATCCACAATGTGAGATTTATATACCTCAGCTCTATTACCATTGGGAGAATTGGCCTTGAATACTGAATGCTATCTCTGAAGCTTCGTCCATCTAGACTTACACCACCTCCTACAATTTTTCTGGTTGAATCACCATAAAGTATCATGACAACTAGGGCTTACTCAAACCCTACAATCTAATACTGTCAACATTTGTAACGCGGCCTCCTCCTTCATTCAGGCAATTGGAAAGCCATTGTTGATATCGTCAGTTAGTCAAGGAGGCTCATAATCAGATCGCCATGTTGGACAGCAGAATTTGGGTTATCTTAAAGTCATCTTCGTCTAAAACGTGCTGCTCCTTGAGGCTCCCTGGAACCAGTGCCTTTACCAGATCTAAGACCTTGTACAGACACTCCAGCAACACTACTTGGAGCTGGCCTCTCAAGATAATGCCTCTGGGAGTGAAGGGCCCAAAGGGCCCCAGGGACCAGAAGTCCAGAAGGCCCTAAAGGGCCAGAAATTTATAAAGGTCTCCGTAGGCCACAAGGACCATCATCTCCTGCAGTGCCTACATCTGGTGATCCTAACGTCATATGAAAAAGATGTACATTTGGTGCTTACTGCATTATGAAATCAACTTATGCAATGTGACTAAAGGCTGAAAACTTCAATTAGACATAGTACCTCTTAATCCCAGAGTATTGATTAAGGTCTTGTCATATAAAATGGATAATTTTAGTGCCTTCACAAAGCTCAACAATGGTCACATCACTTAACTTTAAAAAACATGTCATGGGTTTGAAGCCCAGTTGGGCAACTTTGAGAGTCAGATGCTCCTCTAACATGCCGAGATTATTGCGCTAAAGGATCCAGTTGCCCACAAAGCCACCATTTCCTCTCTAAGCTAAAATTAGGATGACATTCAGGAGGATTTGGAAGAATTAAAACGCCAGTTGTATCAACAAGCCCCTCATAACTACGTGGAAATTGAGATCTCTGAGCCTGCACCAGTTCCTGGAATCATTATTCTCTTTACCCCTCTTGTTACTAGATTATCAGCCTAGTTTCAAAGAGAAAGTCACTAAAGGACAGAAAATATTACCTTCTTTATGTACACTTATGAAAGCTCGATGGATGAGGCCATGGACTAACAAAAAGTGAAACACATCCATTCCTATATAGAAAGTACTACCTGAGAAATTATGACTTTAATTTCAAGGAATATAATACCTGTGAACAGGTCCATACCACAATAATCCAGGAATCAGAAGCAACTAAATTTTGATTAATCAGAAGCAGGCGTTCATGGGCATTTGTCTGAGCAAAGGAGAAAGTCTGGTTGAGTTCACCAGCCAATTATCTGGCCAAGCGCAACTTTTAGTAACTACTAATCATATTAACTTTGGTTGACGTCATAACATCACTAATTTCCACATTGGGAACTTGCCCTGAGTCCAGATGCGCTTGATTAGCCGGAGTAATAGCTGCCCTTTATCCAGGAATTAAGGAAGCTCTTAATGAATTTATGCATTTACCTTGCATCCCAAGTCTACTGTATCTGCCTCCTCCAGTCACCCTCAGGTCCACGTTGTCAAGAACTATAAGAATACCCAACATCGATGCTCCTACTGCAATGGATTCCGTCATAGCGCCAAAACTTGTTGGAAGAGACTTGCTGAGGAGGCAGAAATAGGACGTCAGCAGCAAGTGCCTCATTCTTCATGCTAACATCCCTGAACCACCTCAAATATGTTTAGCGACCTCTAATGTCCCTTTTGCTGGTATACCAGAATATGATGAATTAATACCTGTTGACAATAAAGAACCTGATGCTGCTTACTCTTTTTCATAAGAATCTACTATGTTCCTTATTCTATCTCAGAAGTTTTGGAGTCTAGTTACACGCGTCTTTGTCTGGGTTCACAAAATACCTGTCCATGTCATTGTTGACAGTGGTTATGCAGTGAATGTCATTTCATCTAAAATAATGCAGCACATCAAAATTACTCCAGACTTGCCCCATTACATGGAATATGGCCTAATAGGGCCATAATGAATTTGATCCATTAGGGCCTATTCCTCTCTACCCATCCACTTTGGAAAGCTTTCCATGTATACCCCCACCATTGCATTAGACAATCTGAGCTGTTAAGCTCTCCTAGGGACTCAGCTTTTCTGAACTTTTCATAAGTCATGCACTATGATGGGGGATTTTATCCCTTCTGGGACACTGGGTCCCACTTGTTTTCAAAACCTCCCATGACGCCAAGATAGAGGTCAAAGATTGGGCTTTCCTGTTGGAGAGCGAAGGCCAGACTGACCAGCTTAAGTATCACAATGGGGGTTTTCACGTAGGGTACCCCCTCAGGAGTAGATGGCCATGATTGCATTCCAGTTTATCTACCTAAGACGACCACTACACCACCCAAGTCTCAGGTTATTGTCAACACCCAAGTCCATATCAACATCCACTCTAGACAACTTCCTGAAATCCAAGGCCTGGATAACCCACCCGTTAAGAAGGTCCTGGCCTGTCCTAGAAAATTTAGATCACAATTATGCTGGATCCATATTGGTGTTATGGGTAATCTCACTGAAAACCTAGAAATTGGGGCCTAATACTCCTAACAATTATGTTCTCATCTTTCCTGTAGAGGCTATCAATGGTGTCCATAGCTCTGAAAGTTTATGGGCTTTTAGGTTAGAAAGCAACCTCTCTAGTAGCTCTATTTGATACCTCTATTGGGAAGGTGCTCACTAGTGAGCAACAGAGATAGAATAAGCTATTATTGGAGGAATACTTGGACCTCTTCTCAAACTCCACTTATAATTTTGTGAAGATAGATGGTGTTTTGCATCACGTTGAAACTGGGGATGCTCCCACCATTTGGTCCCATCTTACTGAAAAAGCAAAGTTGAATAAGCTCAGGTAGCTGTTGAGCTCAATCAACTACTTGAAGCTGGGCTATTAGTTCCTTCGCGTAATCCTTGGGACTTACCCTTCTGTTAGCTCAGATGGAGGATGACAGCCATTGCGTTGGGATGGAAGATCAACCGCTTAACTTCATTACCAAGAAGGACAGTTTCCTCTGCCCAGTATTGATGAGTCTCACTTCTTGCTTACCAAGTTGCAATATTTTTTTCACTATGGATCTCACTAGCTGATATTGGTAAGTAGATCCCGCCCTGAAATTCATCAAAGTGTGTGCTCATAGACAACGAGGTTCTATTAGAGCCAATGCAGATGCCTCAAAGCCTGTGAAAAGTTCCAGCCACCTTTTAAAGCCATGCACGGGATCCTTGGGGAATTGACGTTATCCTATGTCCTTGTGTACCTTAATGATTTCACTGTCTTCCCACAAACTTTAAAAGGTCATGTGAAACACTTCCAGGAAGCCTTTAACCATCTCATAAAAGTCTTGATAAAGCTTAAGTTTTCAAAGTGCCCATTTTACAATTCAAAATGAAGTCATTCATACAAAAAGTATCAAAAGATGGTACCCAACTCACCCTGAATAAAGATGATGCCATTAAGATGTCGCGCCCTCAGAAGCTTAGGGGTACTCGAGTATTCCTGGGCATGGTGGTCTATTACTGTCAGTTCATTCCTCAGTTTGCCAATTTAGCTGAGCCCCTAGTCTACCTCCTACATGAGAACGTGCCTTTTGAGTGGAAGCCTGAACAGGAACAAGAACTTGATGTATTGCGGAATTTCTTCTGTAATAAACTTATTTTAGTTCATCTGTGCACTGATCACCCCTTTTTAATGTTCCAGATGCTAGTGACATCGCCATCGTGGAATCCTAGCTTAGCAATATAAAATATCACGTTAATCACTCAGTGGCTTGTTTACTAAGACCCTAAGAAAATCAAACGAAATTATAGAATCACTAAGGCTGAGTGCCTGGTTGTTTTATTGGTAATTAAGTATTTCTAGCCCTACATATAAGGCACTCATTTCACTATCACTAATCATTTCTTGCTCCAAGGGCTCCAGAAGATGAAGGACACAGATGGCCAGTTAGACAAGATGGGCCCTAAGGCTGCAGAGCCATGTGGGGGCGCGTCTCAGTGGGCTTGCCATGGCAGTTAATGGTCCTAGGCCAACAGTCAGACTATTCTGGGGTAATGGGAGAGAATCATAATTTAGCTTAGTCTACCTCTAACAATAAAAATTTGGTCTATTACTGTCAGTTCATTCCTCAGTTTGCTCAATTTAGCTGAGTTCAGCGATATTCCCCTAGTCATCACAACCTCCTACATGAGAAGCGTGGGTGTTTGCAGCAACCTATTGGTAGTTTTGTTAATTTTGAGTGGAAGCCTGAACAGGAACAAGAACTTGATGTATTGCGGAATTTCATTTCTGTAATAAACTTATTTTAGTTCATCTGTGCATTGATCACCCCTTTTTCAATGTCTCTCCGCTTAAAAATTTTAGACAAGATCACTCATACCAAGGGCAAACCAAACGGAATTATAGAATCCTAAGGCTGAGTGCCAGAGTATTTCTAGCCCTACACAAAGGCACCCATTTCACCATTATACTGATCATTGTGAAGGACACAGATGGCCCATTGTTCATTAATTCATCAGAACGCTTTTGCTCTCTTGAGGATGCTGGTACTTTCTTACCTGACCACTAAGGAAGACCAACTGTATGTTATTATTGGAAATCCCAAGAGATGGGAATTGGAGACCCCTGAGATCCAGGAAGAGCTCCAAAAAAAGACCCAAGACACTCAAATCAAAAAAAATTTTCTGTATAAGAAATTAGATAAAAATGGCTCTCATACATACAACCTTCTTCCTAAACTGATTTTTCCTAGAAGGGCATATGACCATGGGAAATGGAGAAGTGAAAAGACCCATGAATGAACAAAGAACTTATGTTACTGGGACCAAATGGTTGAGACCATCTAGGAAGTCCTAGAGGCTTATATGACTTGCTGATCCCAGGATTGGGCCAGTACCCAGTATCAGCATTCAGTTTTGGCTCCATCGGGCCCCTTTAATGTCTGCACCATCGATGTAGAGGGCCCCCAGACCTGATTAAAGTTCCCAAAATATATTCTATTAGTTTTGGACCATCCAACTAAACGGGATAAAGTAATTTCAGTACCCGCTGCCACCATGAAAGCCTAGACCCTATTCCTTATTTGATAAGTTTTCACCTAGCATGGATGCCTACAAACTTCACTTTTTGGACAATAGGCTAAATTTCACTTCACAGCTAATAAAAGAACTAATATCTCTTTTTGTAAATAACCAGAGTTTCACTGCCCCCTACAACCCTTCAACCAATGGGGAAGTGGAAAGTGCTATTGGAACCCTTGCTTCTATTTTGTGTATAATGGCCGCCTCTGATCTTTCTTGCTAAAATCATTATCTGCCCAGCGCTATGCTTGCTTACAGAAAGAGCTACCATTGAGTTATCAAGATGTCACCCTTCAAAGCTCTATATGGGCGTTCTCCCCAGCTACCCAGTAGCATTCAGCCATTTTTTGAGACCTAAACATCTGAGAACTCTGATATAACTATGTGGGGTTGGATGATGAAATTGTCCAGCATCAAGCCTTAGCCACACAAGACATTGTCACTACCACAAAAAGATAAAAATTTTTTTAATGTCACCATACCTCCTTAACCATTTTTCAAATAGTTGACATCATTTTTTTATCATTTTATTTAACTGAGGCAAGCTGACCAGGGGACAGACAATAACAAGCTCTGAGGAGAAAACATATACTAAGCTAGAATTCAACAAACAGAAAGATGAGCATATCACTCAAACTGAATCAAAAAATAAAATAAAAACCTAAAATTAACCAACCAGGTCAGATGTGGTAAACTGCTTTGCGTCCATGGTAGGGTGGGTCAAGATTGGGAGGCTCATCTTCCTCCTCTGTGTTTGACAGTGTATGGCAGAGCTTTGAGCATGGGAGTGGGTGCATCTGCAAAATGGGGGTCAAGGTAGCAGAGTGGCATGGTCAGTTCAAATTTAGCTATGAGGATGGTTGTGATGTATTCAGATAGGGTTTTCTCAGCCTTGAGGCGAACTTTGGGTAGCGTGATAAAGGTGGTGATGTTGTTGCTTGTAATTCAAGTCTTGGGGCCAAATTTTGTGACCTTCAGAACTTTTTGTACTGCCTTGTAGGAAACTTGGTGGAATTGGAAAAGATTCTTTTTTGTGAAGTTGTTGCATGGGGGAAGGATAGGGGTGAGAATCCCCTTGACCAAGACTGTGAATGATTTTGCTACAGCCTTTTGGAGGTGGTGAGAATCAGGGGAGGCAACATCCTCTTCAGTTAGTTGATTGTTTCTTCAGAATTTATTGGCATCAGAGCGTAGAGAATAGTGCCAAGTTGGAAATTGAGCAGCATGATTTGCGTTTAGGTACATTTTGAGGCATGGGGCCTCAACCGATTTGGGGACAAGATTTCTCAAATCATCAACCTCCTCCAAATGATTCCAGGGATTTTATTTGAAAACAATAGGTAAATTGGCACACAAATGGGATGGATTGGGTGGTTGTGTGGGTTTTTTTTTGAATTTACTGGGTCCATGCTGGCTCCTGATTAGTTGGAGTATGCGTGGTGGTTTAAAATGTTGGTTCCTTATTAATTATACATATGGCAGTTGCATCTACCATTTTGGGTGGAAGGGGAGGGAGGATTGTGCCCCATTCAAAAAGGTTTTTATGTTGGCAATGTGAGCATCATGGGGGAATAGAGCATGTGGGCTCCAGCTTGGGCTATGGTGGTTCAGCGCCGCTTTGAGTGGTCCAGGTCAAAAAAAGTGGGGCAGATCGTGCACCCTTTATCTACTATGGCCCAGAAAGGGTGGTCATGGACAGAGGGGACAATGGTGTGAGGGGGAATTAAAATGGCGATTTAAGTTGATGTTAGGCGTATAGTTGCAAAGGCGAGAAGGCTTGCAAGTCAGTTGGCTCTATTGGGAACCACAAATTGTAAAATGGGGTCAGCACCATATACTGACAACCCAGATATTAGTTCGTTGTATAAAGTTTAAGGTTGGAAGTGGGTGGGGAGGCTTATAAATTGAACCACAATAGTGGTGTTATCAGGCAACTGGGTGTGAGTAGTTGGGATGGGGGTTCCCTGGAACACCAGGGGAATGTTGACTGAAATTGCAGCATCAGCTTCACAAGCAAAGCTGAGGTAAAATTATCACTTATAGGGGCAGAAGTTGATAAAACTGACGGGAATCATCACCACCTGTGCTATTTTAATAACGGCTTGGTTGTGGTACGGGAAGAATTTCCCATAGTTGACCCTTAGGTTGTAGCGCATGTTGCTCTGGGGGAGCACCAGGGGGAAGTAAGGTATCTCTTGTGTCAAGCGAGGTGGGCATTGAGATCCTTGGGAGGAACAGATCATCCCATGGGTTTGGTATGACTGGGCGATCCAGTCTGAGTGCATTTTCCTGTTTAACAGAAAATGGCAGGAGGGAGTTTTGCCGCTGTCCCACACTGGAGCAGCCGGAGGAGAATCTGAGGACATTGGAGCAAAATTACAGCTGGCAATTGAAATTTACTTTCTTGTTTTCATATGATTTTCTTGGAAATTATGCCGAGCAGAAAGAGTTGATCAATAAAGTTCTTTGAGAAACAAGTTATCTATATGAATATCATTCAACGCAAATAATGCACATTTTAACAAAATTAATGCAGTTAACCTCTGGGAACTATTATCAACAAATTCAGATTTTAACAGTTGAAACTAACTGAGTAGCATTGATGACCATTTCATGTCAGCAATCATCATTACTAGCCACGATTCAAGTGTTGTGGTCTTAAAATATTGAACATAAACAAATTGTTGTCTCATCACGTTCAATGAGCAACCCAGGGGCATAAGCCAGTTTTGAGCATTAAAACATTTGGGGACCAGGAGCGAGAACTTAGTGATTCATGTGATCTGATAGGAGGAAACTCAAACGTTTTTTATATCAATTTTTTGTGATGAGGGGGGTCTCATGGCTCAATTGCTTATACATGATTGCCAAGTGTACAACCAATATACAATAATGATAAATAATTGGTTTGGAGCTTTATCAGGTGGTTTCTGAGCATCTTTTCAATAAAAGTTCTTGCAATGGATTAAATCCAGAGGCGACTGCTCGCCAGATAGTAATAGCCTCATGATTGACCAATAATTCTGAGAAATACTGCATTTGAAATAGAAGTAGCAAGGTTAGTCTTAGATATGGTGCACACCAGGCACTCCTTATATGGGTACCTCATGTCGCAGTGTTTGCCCATTTTATCACATGGTGAAAAATCTTCCATGTGGTTGACTGCTGGTTTGAGGTTAACAATTTACAATTGAAGGCCGCGGCCAAAACCTTGAATTGTAGTTGGTGTCATGGCTCTCCTCCTCCTAGTTATTTAGGATTTAAAGTCAAGACGTTGGATTTGGTGGTTGCTTTGGGGGAGTTCCCCAAAGACTATTAATGAGAATTTTAAGAGGATTTGAATCAGCCTGTCAGAGAATTCATTACCAATAAAGAACTGCTCATCCCACGTCATAGCAGTGACCACTGTGAGAATTGGGCTTTTAAAACCCCCAGATCTTTAAAACCCCCAGATCTTATCTTAGTCCCATGTTGCACATGAGACTAACCCAATTCCCAATATCACAACCTGGTTACATAACCTCCAATAATGGGCATTGATATTGGGAAGGTAAATTGTGGGGTTAAGCAGTATCCACTCCATTATGGAGTGCAATGTGAGAGGCTCTGTGACTCCTCAGATCCAGGCCCAGTTGATGCCCCATGTGAGAATATAGTAGCTTATGTGAAATTGTAACATTTGGAAAAACGATTTGACCTGGATCTGACAGCATGGATTTAAATCTTAGTACCCCCATAACACCTTTGCGTTTGGGTTTAAATAGAATGTTTAATTTTATCAGGGGTTGCTATGATTTTGAACTACAGGAAGGTGCAGATGAGCAAGATAATCTTAACTTTTAAAAATGGGCTCAATGGCAGAATGTGGGTCATATACCAAAGCTTTAATATTATAAAACATAAAGTGCTTGTACCTTTTTTGTGGTTCATTTGAGCATATTTATAAAAGGCCATATGAGCCAACTTGCTTTAAAGCACTAATCTCTTTATTGCCTCAAACGCCAGACCTAACTTAGTAAAAATTATTCCCAAGCATCAAATATTTACATGTGTGCCAAAGTAATGAAACCAGCTAGTGGGGGAATTGTGCGTTCCTATCTTAACAACTACAAGCTTAATTATATTCACCTTTATATTTGGTGCCAGTTGGTAAATATTAAGGAGTTTTTTGACGCCTTGAAGGTCACTTCCTGAATTGATCCCCGCCAAGGTGTAATCTTCGAAGGATTGCATCCTGAAGGGGCTTTTGTTTGTGGTGGATGATGCCCTGTAACTTTTCTTCTGCTAATGCCAACCTGATATTCGCTGAATTTTAAATACTATTGGGGACATATAATCGCCTTGGTATAGGCCCTTTACAATCAGATTTCATCATTAAACCATTAGCTACAATACCCTTATTAGTAAGGCCAGTGTAAAGCGTTTTATTCAGTTGGTAAAGGTGACAGGGATTCTGACAGCATACATTGCCACCTGCAGGAATGGCCACACTACTCGAACATTGCCCTTCTTCATGTAAAAAAACATGAGATATCAATTCTCAGATCTGCGCAAGTTCTGCAGAACATTTTTGACTAAAATTTTTTTTCCAAGATAGTTTTCCACTTAATGAATTCATTTTGTGGTGTATGGATGGTTTGCGCAGCATTACATTAAACGGTTTAAAAGTTATTGTGTAAGGAGCTTATAATTGGCTTTTGAAAGTGCAATCAGGTGCCATTTATGAAGGTTTTGTTGAGATCCTTTTTTGTACAAAAGCACAATCTAGGTATCATGGCTCCATGGGATTCGTCACTTGTGAAACAAAAAGATGTTAAAAAACGGTCAAGTACTGGAACCAACAAGTCACAGATCACATTTAACATCTCCATGTGCATGTTGTCAGGGCCAGGACCTTAACTTTTGATGCTTCCTTAAATGCTCTTTTTATAATGCCACCATAATTGGCATATTGTGCTTGTCAACATGCAGCCAACCATGGAGCACCGGTTTAGCCAAGAAAAGTAAGGTTTCACTCATTGTAATATTGTATTTATAAGAGTGAAAGAGATTGCCATAAAACCACTCAACCTCACGTTTGATTACAAAAGTTAACTTAGAATAACACCTTCAGGAGTTTCTTACTGGCGGATTTTTATGTAAGCAGATCTATTAGATAAGTTAACTTCTCCTTGGCCATTGTTACCAGCAGGCTTTGGTGACGGAAGGTTTCATTCTGCCTGTGTTTGTATACTGATTTTAAGAACTGCTTATTTCTGTTTGTACATCTTCTGATACTTGCGACACTGGTATTTGCTGGCACGGAGCACACGCTTTAAAGTAGCCAGAGAATTCTGCAGATTCTTGGTGGTGGCAGTAAACTTATAGGTTTTTGCTTTATCATACCTACCACTATCGCGCATAAGTTTATTCTTGATCTTTATCCAGCGGTCTTGTGGTGTCATGCTTGGCTGATAATTTAGGAGTGCTTTGACTTTATTTAAAACTTGTGGCAGTATGGCGCCAGTTTGGGTCCTGTAGTGTAGATTAAGAGATCTGCCACTCCTGAGGCGGTGAGGTGTCGCCCATATCAATAACAACCTAGAAAATTATATGATTTTTGTCTGCATTGATTGAGACCTCGCTGATTGAAGTAAACTGTCTGAGGTCAAATTAGATGAGGAGATAATCCAACTGGGAACAACACAACGGCTCCTCATTTGAACATATTCCCAATGCTAAAGGATTGCGGGGTCATCATACTCTTCATCTATTGCAAGACACATCCCCTATATCACGAGTTAAGCTAACATATCATCCGCTGTACAAGTGGACTCCTGTGGATTGGGAACATATACCTTCTCACGTTTTTCTATTAGTTAACGTTTCCTGCAATAACTGTTGATTATCAGTTTGAACTTCCAATAGGAACTGCCAGAATTGTCGATTTTCATGGTGTTGGGTGATGCATATACTATAATCACATGAAGACTTTTAATTATACGCTTGTCATGGGTTATGGCCACAAGAATCCTGCCAGCGTATGTCTCCTATATGAATTATAAATCAATATTTCTTAGTGCAATGATCACCATGTGATCCAACAAAAGCACTTGACAATTAATCTAAAGAAACTACGGGTGATGCTTAAGGTCTTTTTTTAAATTAGGTAACATATCACGCTGGTTGTTGGCTTAAGCTTTGGTTATAAAAATTGAGTTAATATAACCACTATTTTCTAAAATGATTCATTTTCCTCATCCATGTTTGTATTCCAGCCATCCCCCTAGCATTAGTGGTTATGATGATCACTGATGGTCTCCCAACCCACAGGTATAGGGATATCAGGATTGTGTATTAAATCGTAAATAAAGGTTGTTTTTTTAACAATAGAGGTTGCTAAAATGGGATGTTGGCTGAAGTCATATGACATGCGAAGTTTGTTGGAACTGGGATCTTGTTACTAGGCATTTGATGCACCAAGTGTTCTGTCGCCATACCCGCATCTTTATCAATTTAGAGGAAAAAGCTTTAGCATAAAGTGGAGATTCTTCTTTGGGGAGGGTGGGTGAGTAACAGAATAGGCAGTGGGCACCAACTGATCTCTGAGATCAGCAATGGTTGCAAACTAATTTATAGATACTGGTTTTTAATGAGCGGTACAGGATTTCTGCTCTTCTTACGGCTGACTGACTGATCAGATTTACCAATAAGGAGTTGCTCAACAGAGGGAGCCAATTTTTTGGTGCCCATTTCCATATAGACTTTTGTGGGTTTCTTTGGACTTACTTTTTTCCAACGTACCTCTTCATTATCTTCCCACTCCGCCTGAGTGGGATGGGAATGAGTATTTCTGGTTAAAATTCTTCATCCATCATATATGATTCTGGTTTAGGATTCATAAACATCTCATCATCAGCCTACTAGAAACTTTTCCATTTAGTGCACTTACGCTTCTTGGAGAGCAGCATCCAATTCATGCTGATGGAACTTTATAACTTTATCATCCAAAAGGTTATGCAGAAGCCATTCCTTGTCTTTAGGGCGAAGAAATACTTTGGACCTCACTTTAGTGATTCTAATGATATGGTCATACTCATAATCACAGGGTGTTTTTCCTTTCTTGTGATAGCACTGTGCCATCTTGTATGTCCCGTTTGGTAACAAAAGCGAAAGCCATGTTTGGCGACCTTTTGCTCAACATAGATCACCATTATAGGACTGAAATATGGATAAACTGGGAAAGAACAATTTTATTTGTTTTCATCCAGGGAGAAGGCTTGCACAGGGATTCCTCAATATGAGTGTCAAAGATAATTGGGGATATAATAACTGACAGCTTGCCAAAATTATTGGACCTCACTGTAGTACTATACGCCAGTGCAAATTATCACATGAACATATTTGCAGGCTCAGCCCATCAGCAATTTATAAAAAGTTTATATAATTTTCTGTCTGGTTTGCATAGCGAGTGTGTTCTGTGTGCAGGTAAGAATCCTTTTACCTTATTCCCACTTTCATTAAGAGCTTATGGTCAAGTTCATTAGGGATCAAAAAATATTGTACCCTCATTCTGGGACCAAATGATGGTCAATATCGCCACCAGATAGTACGCTGTCAAGCTCATGGTAGATTGCAATTATCAGATCTGACCACTCCTCCTCCCCAACAAGTTTGAGGTGGATGCGGATTGCATTCTTAAGATAGGATTTGGGTGCCTGGTGGTTAGAAATACTGCCACTTTATATAAATAAATCAACATGACTGCTGGTGCATGACATTATTCCTCATGAGGGGCAGTTACAGCTCAATATGTTTTTTATTAGTAAAGGGCGTTGGGGCTTTGGAGGGGTTTCCTTTTAAGATCCAGATAATGACTTTGTTAAGGCCAAATCCGTGGTACAAGAAAGCCTGCACCTGATGCATATGAATGCCCATATATGGATGGTAAACCCCATAGCTATGTAAGTTGAGTGCTAGCCACCCAATGCAGCAGATAGAGAGAAAATAAACTGATAACAGCTTAATAAGGCCTCAGAGCTGCACACAGCATGCAATTATTGAAGGAGCACATTAAGTGTAATAGCGTTCCTCTGTCACCAGTCTCACACATTGACACTGTTACACTCCAATTTTATGAACAGGCGCTGCATCCACTGGCACATTTGATTCACTCCAATGTAAAGCTTCAGGTAGAGTAAAACCTTCCACGATATTGAAGGTTGAAAGAGGTGGATCAAGAAATTACTGTTTCTAGTCCAGAATAAAATCAACCCAAACTTCAATTTTTAGCTGATCCTGATCGAGTTCTGGGGTCATGATACCTCTCATGGCTGCCTCTGCATGTGGAGAGATCTCATGCTTGATACAGGCTTGAGCATTATTGGGGTAAACTTCACTCCATCCCATCCACTGCTGCAGCCAGGGGGCATGATCATGCAAAGAGCTTCCATTTGGCCAGTAAGAAGAAGTGGCCACATAAGTTATAATGAATTTTTTTGTGACCCCAAAACACGCCCAATATTGGACTTTATTTTATATTAGTGTTAGCGTGGAGCCAGTACTTCATCTCAGTGGGGTAAAACTATTAGTGCTCCAGCTAATAGCATCTTCCAGTGTCTACTCCTGGAAGGGCCCCATTCAATGGCTTTTTCTTTCATCCAACCAGCTTTCATCAAGTACAATGTTAAAGCAGGAGGAATCTACATGTACAAACAGTGAAGGCTTTGGTAGCCTTGAACCTGTCCATGATTCATGGTAGCACCTCGTCAGAAGGAAAGGTGGTGTTATACCACTTGAGGACAAATTTTTCTGAAAGAGAATGACACAACCAGTTGAGTGTGGTGTCAACTTTGGGGAACACTTTTTTTATTTGAATTCATTTCCACTAACAAAAGATGCAAGCTTTAAACCAAGGGCGCTATCTGTGCAAGTCACACTCCTTAAACTTCATTGAATTTTAGAGGTTAATTTCTCCATCAAGCCATGCCTTGGATACATCAAGCTTTAGGTCCACACGGACAGATGCCTCCACCGCATGGTGGTCCACCAGAAACTTCATCCACTCAAGGTCTTGCTCAATTAAGATAAGCTAAATTTTAAAGATTATTGCCAACTTGATTGGGCTTTATTTGTAGATCAATCATTTTGATGCCTGAGTTGAGAACTTTCTAGTGCACCAAACGGCTTCTGTTGTAGGGGCTATTATTTTAAAATCAAGTTATTCACTGTCGCATAAGGTAGCTCCAGAGTTTCCCACTGCATCACATCTTGGATGGAGACTCATCTATGGGTGTGACGGTTGAGGTCTATCCTCAGCATCACATTGCCCTAATCTTTGGTAAGATAGGGCAGGCTGTGTCTGTATGTATGGAGGAGGAGGGGGCGTTGGTTCTGGCAAGGACGCCTAAGGGGCCGGAGCTTGGAGTAGGCCAAGGAACAAGATGGGCGTCCAAGTCAGAAAAAAACAGAAAACGATAAAATGGGTAGTTTCGAGATTCGATTTGGATTCAAATTGAGAATGGAATGAAATGGGTGCTTGGGAGTTTCGCGGTTCAATTGGGATTCGAAATGGAACTGGCGCGGAACTTTGAGGATCAGAACTGGCACGGAATCATTGAGTAAAGATTTCGCAATCCTGCTGTAAAGTTTACACCAAACATCATTCAAGCTGGCACCATAAGCTTATATTATATTTTAATTTAGCTTTTAACATGTGTATATAGGGAAGGAACTGGGAGCTGGAGGCTCATCAATTCTGTTTTCTACTGACTTGGTTAAATATTAAATAAAAGAACCTAAAATTCATATATTTATAATTTGGGTTTATTTTAAAGATATTGCCTAACTGCAGCCATGTTTGGCTTAAATCAACAAGAATTGGACTTTGAGAGTGAGCTTAGGAGGGCTATTGACTCCCTCTATAACTTGTCTTGGAGTCAAGGCATGTTGTTGGGGTTAAGCGTACTTGCAACTGTCTTCCAGGGGGTGCTTATCCAATCTTGTAGCGCGCGCACCAGGAGAGTAGTATCAGGAGTCCTGTCAGCCCTATGGTCTTTAACATGGATCCTGTTGCCCAACTAATTCGTGGCTCATTGGAAGGAGACAGTGCGTTACATTAAACAGAACTCGTTTACTTTCCTGTCGTTGTGGTGGCAAGCAAAAGAGGTGCCAGAAGAAGTTGTGTTTCCAATGTGGTATAACCATACTGCAACACTCTTGATGGTGATATTCTCCACCGCCTTTTTGCTTCATGAATTATACCAGGTTTTAAAGTGTGTGTCCCAGGATGGTGGGAAAGTGGTAGGGCCTGGGAAGGACAAAGGAAGAATTCCCACAGTTTTAAAATCGGAATACTTGGATCTGATCCACCAGACGTTTAGCCATGTTCAGTTTCAGGGACGTTTGACAAAGGCAGCGGGTGGAGAGGATTCGTTTGCCTTGCAGTTAAGTCAGGTTCTGTTGGCACTTCCAGTAAAGCAGTCAAACTGGGTGCGAGAACTTTTAGAAGAGCAGTCAGGGTTACCCGTATCAGTGGAGGAATGTCTGGATTGGATTGACCGTGCAGCATGTCCATATGAGGCGCAGGATTCGGCCTGGGCGGCGTTACTGCAGTGTGGTCAAGGGAAGAAGTCAGTGGAGGAGTATGGCCAGATGTTCCGCGCATTGGCAAGAGCAGCAAAGGCACCTGAGTCTCAGCTTCCGCGCATGTTTCGCCAAAACTTGCAAGCTGATTTATTATTGGCAATGGCGGCGGTGAAAACTGCAGCGACGTTGGAGGAAGAGGTGGGTTTAGCCTTGCAGGTAGAGCGACAGTTGGGTTTGGTATGGGCCCGTCAGGAATTTGTGTGACCCCCAGGGGGATTCCGAGGACAGAGTGGTGGAAGAAGGGCAGGTTCAGAGCCCATATATGGTACTAAGGGGTTTAGCTATGTGGAGGAAGGGAAGAAGAGTCAAGGGAATCCTGAGGGTATGGTGGAGGTGCGAGAGACAAGGATTCCCATTGGGATTACCACTCAGGATCCTGAGGCTCAGAATAAGAAGGCTCCTTATAATTTTTGCAAGAAACCGGTGAATCCGGTACCTCAAAATAAACCGCTTACTTCATCTTATCCTTATCTGATTTTGCCCATCAGTGTGCTCGTGGGGATGAAGGAAGGGATTGCGGTGAAGTTCTAGCTTTGATTGATACCGGAGCTGGGGAGAATTATGTTGAGGAGAAGTGGGCAAGAAGCCATGGATTGTCATTACAGAAGGATGGATGGGTGAAGTTGGCAGACACCTCCAAAAGAACGGCGGTATGGCGAGTACAGGCCAAGGTCCTGTTGAGGCAAGGCCCAAAGGTATTCAGGGAGGAGTTTCACGCCGTAGCTCACCTGCCACATTTGGTGGTGCTGGGGATGAGATGGTGGCACCATTTCTGCCCACAGTTTGATATGAAGAGAGAGAGGGTTCTGTTGTCGCCTAGAGATCAGGGGACATGTGAATGGACGTTCTAGTCCCAAGGTTCGTTGGTGAAGCACATGGGTGGAATCACCTCAAGTGTGCCAGTGGAAGGATTGCCGAGGGAGTATCAGGATTTTGCGGAGGTGTTTGAGCCTAAAGGTGATGCGCCTTTTTCGCCTACAGGGGATTTTGCATTTGGATTTCAGTTCAAGGAGGGCTCTGAGTTACCAAAGGGCTCTCCAGTCTATCCGTTGAATCCATGGGCCTGAGAGGCATTGGAGGATTATGTCCATAAGATGCTGGATATGGGTTTGATTGTGCCTTCCAAGTCGCCGGTGGTTTCGCCAGTCCTGTTGGTTCCCAAGTCAGGGGGAGTTACGTCCTTGTGTTGATTTCCGACGCCTTAATGAGGTGATGGAACCTGACCCCTATCCAATGCCACTCATGGAGAACATTCTGCCCATGATCTCCGGGTGTGGGGAGTTCACCAAATTGGATTTGGTGGACGCTTTCAATCAAATTCCTTTCCGCCCTGAGCACCAGCGGTATACGGCATTCAAATGTCATCTGGGAAACTTCGAGTACAGGGTTATGCCATTTGGGCTACGTAATGCCCCTGCAGTTTTCCAGCGCATGATTGATCATGTATTGGGGGACTTAGTGGGTAGGAGTTGGGTTGCTTATATATATGACATCCTGGTGTTTTCCAGATCGGCACAGGACCATGTGAGGGATGTGAGAAGTGTGTTGGAGGTAGTTAGGAACGCGGGCAAGAAGTTGAAGCCGTCCAAGTGTGAGTTCAATAAGGAATCGGTGTCCTTCCTAGGGAACGTGGTCCTCCAAGAAGGGATAGCGATCTGTCCTGATAAGTTGCGGGCGGTGCGGGAATGGAAGGCTCCTGGGAATAGGACTGAAGTGCGAAGCTTTTTGGGGGTGGTGAATTTCGTGCGGAGGTTTTCTAGGGATCTGGCCCAATGGGCTGTGCCGTTGACAAGACTGATGGGAAACGTGCCGTTTGTTTGGGGGGAGGCTGAGAAGAGGGCATTTCAGCAAGTGAAGACAAGTCTGATGACAGCCCCAGTTCTGGCACACCCTGACCCAAACAAACCATTCGTGGTAGAGACTGATGCGTCAAATTTTGCACTTGGAGCCATGTTGTTGCAGGAGGGTAAAGATGGGGTTGAACATTCTGTCTATTACTTCAGTCGGAAGATGGCACCAGCTGAAACCAACTATCCAGTTTATGATAAGGAACTTTTGGCAATAGTTGCAGCTTTAGGGAAGTGGCAACACCACCTATTGTATGCCAGGCACCCAGTTGTCATCTGAACGGACCATCGAGCCTTAGAATACTATAAGTCCCCACGCCTGATGAACCAGAGGCAGGCCCGGTGGCACTTAGAGTTGGTTCAATATGACCTGCGGATTGAATACAAGCTGGGAAAACAAAATATCTTGCCAGATTTATTGAGCCATGATTCTGGACTGGTGTTTTCCGATGAGGAGTTGAGGAAGTTTAATACAGCCACGATGTTGCCACAGATCCTGTTTGCAACGATCCAGGGCTTGAGAGAAGGAATGGCAGGAAGAATCTGGACTGCACAGCAAAGATTTGAGCTGAGCCAACGGATAAGAGAAGAGACAGGAGAAGGTGAGGCAAGCAGGGGGCATGCGGGATTCTCAGTTTGGGGTGGTATCATATGCCATGAGGGAAGGATTTGGGTCCCTGTGAAGAGTCTGCAACAAGAGGTAATGGCAGCTAATCACGACCATCCTCTGGCAGGTCATCCCGGTCAAGAGAAGACATTAGATCTTGTTCGCCGTCACTATTCGTGGAGAGGTGTGGGTGCGGTGGTGCAGAAGTATGTTTCGCGTTGTGTGGTTTGCGCCAGGGCAAAGGCCCAACGGGTGGCACCAGGGGAAATTGAAGCTGCTTCAAATTCCTTCTAGGCCATGGTCCTCAGTGAGTGTGGACTTCAACACAGGACTTCCCAAGTCACAGGGGATGGATGCCTTGATGGTGGTGGTGGAACGCCTGACTAAATATGCAGAGTTTTTCCCTTGTCGGTCAACCATTTCTGCAAAGGTGGCAGGACAGTTTTTTGTAAATGAGGTTTTCTCCAGACATGGGGTGCCTGAAGAGATTGTGTTGGATCGTGGTCCGCAATTTACATCTAAATTTTGGCTCCACATGTTGAGGAATCTAAAGATCAAGGCTTGCCATTTGTCAGCATACCATCCTCAGTCAGACGGCCAGACTGAGAGAGTAAATCAGATATTGGAGCAATATTTGAGGTGCTATGTCTCAGGGCAGCAGGATGACTGGGTATATTGGGTGAAGCTGGCTCAATTTGCTTATAACAATCATAAGCATTCATCCACGGGTATGACCCCATTTTTCGCAAATCATGGCCAACACCCAGAGGGTATGGGGCCCAGGGAGCAAGGTCAGAATCCAGCATCAGATGAGCTGCCGCGAGATACCTGGGACACCCTGGAGCTCTTGAAGAAGAATTTGGTAGTGGCAGTCGCAGCTCAGAAGAGGAAGGCGGACCAGCATAGATCTGAAGGTAGAGCTTTCAAGAGAGGTGATTGGGTCTTGGTGAATGCCCGGAACTATGCCTTGCCTGTAAGGAGCCGGAAATTGGGGCCGGTGGCGTTGGGCCCATATCAGGTAGTGAGGGCGGTGAATGAGGTGGCATTTGAGCCGAAGCTCCCAGAAGGGTCAAGAGCCCATCCGGTGTTGCATGTATCGCAGCTTAAGTCATTCTTTGGCCAGCCACCTGAAAGGGTTTCTCCTTTATTTCCAGCTGGAGGAGGAGCTGAAGAGTATGAAGTTGAAGAGATTCTCGACACCAAAGTGGTGTGAGGACGTCGTTCATTCTTGGTACATTGGGTGGGTCATCCTATTGAGGAGTCCACATGGCAGTCAGCTAGGGATTGTGCCCGATGTCCTGAGAAAATCCAAGAGTTCTTCCTGTCTAGGGGGTGATGTGATGGTTGAGGTCTATCCTCAGCATCACACTGCCCTGATCTTTGGTAAGACAGGGCAGGATGTGTCTGTATGTATGGAGGAGGAGGGGGCGTTGGTTCTGGCAAGGACGCCTAAGGGGCCGGAGCTTGGAGTATGCCAAGGAACAAGATGGGCGTCCAAGTCAGAACAAAACGGAAAACGAGTAAAATGGGTAGTTTCGAGATTTAATTTGGATTTGAATTGAGAATGGAATGAAATGGGTGCTTGGTAGTTTCGCGGTTCAATTGGGATTTGAAATGGAACTGGCGCGGAACTGTTGAGGATCGGAACTGACATAGAATCATTGAGTAAAGATTCCGCGATCCTGCTGTAAAGTTTACATAAACATCATTCAAGCTGGCACCATAAGCTTATATTATATTTTAATTTAGCTTTTAACATGCGTATATAGGGAAGGAACTGGGAGCTGGAGGCTCATCAGTTCTGTTTTCTATTGACTTGGCTAAATATTAAATAAAAGAACCTAAAATTCATATATTTATAATTTGGGTTTATTTTAAAGATATGCCTAACTGCAGCCATGTTTGGCTTAAATCAACAAGAATTGGACTTTGAGAGTGAGCTTGGGAGGGCTATTGACTCCCTCTATACCTTGTCTTGGAGTCAAGGCATGTTGTTGGGGTTAAGCGTACTTGCAACTGTCTTCCAGGGGGTGCTTGTCCAATCTTGTAGCGCGCGCACCAGGAGAGTAGTATCAGGAGTCTTGTCAGCCCTATGGTCTTTAACATGGATCCTGTTGCCCAACTCATTCGTATGGGTAATCAATTCCTTTTGAACTGACATATATTTTAAGAAGGTGTTATGGGTACAGCACTTGGAACTTAGGGTTTTCCGGCAGAATCAGGGTTATTCACCAATACTTTTTTTGTTAGGCAATAGATTTTGGTGTTCTGATGAGTCCAATTCAGATCATGGCATAAATGTATTATTATTGGGGCTATAAACTAATTAATGTTTATTCAAATGATTGTATTGAACTCTTTTTGAGACACTTATTAAAAAATTTTACTAGATTTATTAGCATCCAATCAAACCCAAATATCTTTGCTAAGCTTTGGTTAATCAATTTGCTAATTGGGGAGAGAATTGATGGGGGGCATCCCCACAGTAGAAGGTACTTCTGCCATACCTAGGGGGTGCAGATGCCCAGTACTGAGGGCACTAAACCAAGAAAGATTTTGTGGGGCATACCTATTAATACCTAGCTTTGCTGAAAAATTTAAAATTTCAGGAAATCAAACTCTTCCAGAGAAGTACCCGCCTATCTCAGATAGGGTTGAGAAGCCATCAATGGGTCATGGGCACACAAATTTGTTTTTGAACAAAACTTAAATTGCATCAATTTTTGAATTGGTGGCTGAGTCAGTATTGTGCACTTGGGCATCGTCATGACATTTTAAGACAAGAGTCAGCGGATACACTCCCACTGGTTGATTATAACCATACATAAGATTAGATTCAATTATATAATAAAAACTAGTTACAATGGGCTGTCAGCTCTATGAGATAAGCTCTGTTGGGTAGGATTCTCCTTTTTAAATGTAGGGTCTCTAAGTCATGAGTACTGCTTTAATAAGTGCAGTAGGAATTAACTATTTTTTTGCTTTAAAACTTTACCTGGGCACAATGAGATATAAAAAATTTGATACTAACGCGCAAAAGAAAGATATATGTGCATAGACACATACAATAATTTTTATTTAGTTAGAAATTTTTAGCTTTATGTTTAAAAACAGACCATTTTACCCAGCATCATCTGTTAGTTTAAATTTATCAGATAATACCAATCAATTAGTTCTTTTATTGGTGGATGATCATTGTTAAGCTTAGGAGAAAATCACTTTTGGAATAAAAAACTAATAACCATTCACCCAAAATCAAATTTATTGAATCATTATTAAACCACCACCACTCAGCTAAATTTAATTGAACCTATAATTAAACCTAGAACCATCAACTACTTGAAAAAATTAAAACTTTCAAACAACTGATTTCAAACTGAACAGCTATAATAATACTGAGTACCATTTAAATTCATATATACTTATAAGTCCTAAATGCAAACTTTTCTTTTTTACAATAAAAATTCTGCATCAAAACTCTCTTTCCGCTCATCATAACTTTCTGAGCAAATTTTATAGAAAAAAGTAAAATTCAATTGATGCCATAGTTTCACTCCAAATGTTTTCAGATTCCTCACCGGCTGCTCCAGTGTGGGCAGCAGTGAAACTCCCCCACCATTTTCTGTCTGACAGGAAAACACGCTCAGAATGGCTCTCCCAGTCACGCCAAACCCCTGAAATGATTTATTCCTCCAAGGATTTTGATGCCCATCTCACTTGTACCCAAGTGGTGCCTCATCGCCCCCTAGTGCTCCCCCAGAGCAACATGTGCTTTAGCCTTAGGGTCAATTATGGAAAACCTTTTCCTAACCATGGCCAAGCCATTATCAAAATGGCTCAGGTGGTGATGCTTCCCGCCAGATTTATTGATTTCTACCCCTATAAGGTGTATTTTGATCTTGTCTTCACCTGCAAAACTGATGCCACCACTGCGGCAACTGTGCCCCTGGTTTTCCAGGGTACCCCTCTTCTCATAATCTTGACCTGGCTCCCAGTGGATACCATTTGGTGGTTCAGTTTGCTGGTTTTCCCACCCACCTCCCCCCTGCGGTGCTTTACCAGTAGCTGATGGACAGTTTGTCAGCCTATGGATCCAACCCCATCTAATAATTTGTGGTCCTAAATGGGCTACATGCCTCACTGGGCCTTGGGCATTTGCCACTATCAGCCCTGAATTAGTAAAATTGCCTCTTTGATTCCCCCTCACTCCTTCATTCCTTCTGCCCCTGACCATCCATTCTGGGCCCGCGTTGATGGCGGGCAGATGATCTGTCCATCCTGTTTTTAGTTGAACCACTCAAAATGTAAGTGCCCTTTCTTAACTTCTTCCACCAGCTCTGATTTTTCATCCACTGGCTTCCAATCCGCCGCCCACCCTGCACCAGTTTCAGTTTGGGATATGATCCTGCCTCCCTTCCCCTCAAAGCCTGTTGCTGCACCCGCAGCCAACAATCTGCCTCCTCCTCACCCCAGTGCCACATATGCTCCCTCAAATTAAGCACCAGCTTGGACACCAGCTTGCTCACATTTTTCCTCCAATAAAACCAGCCAAACCTCAGTCATATGCTGATTCCCCAATACAATTCAACTAAAACCCTTGGGATCTACTGGCTGAAATTGATTAGTCCAGTAATATTATTGAAGACTTCACTCTCCAAATCGAGCAGTTTGTGTATGCTGGCCATGATGCTGAGCTACCCCCTCATTTATTTGCTCCCCAGAAAAATGCCAAAACATTCTGTGGTGATCACCAGATGATGTTGAAACAATGGCTAATCCAGATTGTCATCCTATCCGCAAAGCTGTTACCAAATCAGTGGCAATGTTTGCAGAAGGAATACCTCCTACCATTAACCCCTCCACCATCAATATGCTCCAAAAAATATGATGATAGATACTCAAAAAGCTGTCAACAACGCCATCCAGCATGTAGCAGTGGTAGCGCGGAATCTCAAAGCCAAGATTACCCGCATCAATATCACCATGTTTGTAAAGTTCACTGATGCATTCATGAAAGCTGAAACAGCTTTGGATAATTATGTTATCTCTCTTATGGTCAACCTCTGTTTTCCTGCCACCTTGATCATCAAAGATTTCGCTCCACATCCTGCTGATGCCCCAACGTCATTGCTCTCTGCCATAGCCCATGCTCTTCTTTGGGGTGAAGATGCTGAGGATGAGCACCTTGATCCCCCCTTCCCTTTTGCCATGATGGGATAAGCAGTTCGCTGCTATGCCACCTGGTTGATTGTGTTCGCATTTTGTGTGTCATCCACTTCTTTTGGGTGGTTCTGTCATGGTACCAAGACATAATAGGGACTGATCCCAAGGACAAGGCTGAGCGTCAGGAGGCCCTGAAGGTGTAATTACAGGGCCTCCCAGACCTGAAGCATACCATAGACCAACGCTGGGTATGGGCAAAATATGCCCAGGTTGGTACTAATGGGGTGCCAAGTGCCTAGCCCTTGACATTGGGCCAGGCATTAACAAACAATCTACCAAATAAATGTGAGTGATTTAATTCAGTTTGTCAAGTAATGGTTTCAAAACCCAATCCATTTACAAAATAACGCGCTCAGGTCAAATCCAACTTCAATCAATCACTAGATTGAATTTGGATTCAGCTTATTTACTAACTCAGATGGCAGTATTGCCCTATTGGTGATTCAGTTCTTGGGCCCACTGTGACATAACCCCTATTCCCCCAATCAAGCTTAGATACATTTTCCCTGACCAACAGTCCTTGTTGGTCAACTTCCCACATAAACCTTTTCCCAAATATGTTATTTTTACAATTTTATGATATTCTACAGCTCCTGTGCACAGACCTCATCGAGGAGGTCTCATGCTCCATTACCCTTTCTATGGCAAGTACATTGCAGCTCTCACCTCATGCACCAATTTTTCGCCCAGGTTCCCTCCAACCTGAGTCATTTAGCCCCTTTCAATATGTGCATTACATCGCTTTTCATGGGGTTTTTATCATAAAACTCGCCTTTCTATGCCTAAGCTGTTATTGTTCCAGCTCTCTTCTGGGCTCTAATGACTTTAGTTCTAACGGCTAGTTCCCTGGCATTGGCCTTGTGCACCGTGCACTACCACGCCGGGAACAGGAGAGTTATAGACACTCTCCTTACAGTTTTGTTTGTTTTGTTTGGTGAGGATTTATTTTGTTTGCTCTTCAAGCTTTGTTAATGTCCATCCCCTGGTTGGCTTACCTCAAATAAAATTAAAAAATTTAATTTTGATTTTGAGTTTCAAACTACCACTCACTTCCACATATGTTGACATTTCTAAAGCTTTACATGCCATAGTTTTGGCAGGTCATTGCACACACATGCAAATACTTTCTTTTATTATCATAGACAAGCTGAGACCATACTAAATTTCCAGGTTATAAAACTTCATATAACTAGTTGATGTTAATTCCTAATTACAGTAAAGCTAATTTTTTTAAAGATATGTTAAGTTTGATCAAGTATAAAAATTACTGAGCATATAGGGCTTAACATTCACATAAAATGGTGCCTTCTCCAATGATGTAAACTCGCTTTTATAAATCTAGACATGTATTGAATTAAACCTAATTTTGTGTTATATAATGTCACCCAGTGTTTTTAAGCCTGAGACTTATATTAAAAGAGATTTTATTTTAGATAGAAGAATGCAATTAGAAAACCCTAGAGGCTTTAATTATTATATTGCACAAGCATCAACAAATCCATTGCCTATAATTTGCACTACAGCCTCTCCAAATTTTTTCAACAAAAAATCACATCATCTTTATCGAAGAGTAGCCTCTACCTATAATTAAATCCAGATGCTAAACATTTTTGATAATAGATCATCAATTATTCCTTATTTAAATAACTGTGATCCTTTTATTATTCAGATCTCACAAAAAATTTGCATGCGTTTTATCACTTGTTTTTAAGACTCAACTAAGTAGCCTGCTATCATACATATTGTATATGAAGCAAAATCATACCAACAATTGATGTGAGGGTGCCTAGTTTTGATTGCTATGGTTTACAAATAATACCTAAACTTTCAGAATTTGAAGTAAAAATTCAGTCTAAATAGCAAAATAAGTAGTACTCATCTTTATGATTCATCTGGTTGAAGTTAGAATATGAAAATTCCTCCACCATTAACCCAGAGCAAAAGTTTTTATGTAGCCCAATTTTCCAACTAAATAGACAACTGGTATTCTAGAAGAAATATACTTTTTTTTAAGAACTGCCTAACTGACCTGCTAAAGGGTCAGCTTGTAGTATGAGATTACTCTTTCCAGAATAGATAAATCAAATTCCTAACATTTTTACTGATATCAGCCATTTGCAATTAAGTTTAGTAAGACTTTACACCTGCACCCATGGAGGATATTACCTAAATATCAACCTACCATTCTGTCAGAAATTTTATGGGTATCAAATTATTTATTTTATTTATTTGAGGCATGCCGACCAGAGGACAGACATTACTGAATTAGAGAAAGAAAGTATTGACATGAAACCTGAGCAGGGTCAACTCTGTTGTAGAAAGTTTATTTTTCACCTTTGGATCAGGACTCGGATTTTCTGGTTACATCATGGGTAAGTTTTTCGTGTTATACCTACTAACCGCCAATAGATTCCTTCAGCATGCACCCTGATCGATGTGTGAAGGGCGGGAATCAAACCTGCAACCTTCAGGTTGGTAGCCGTACACCCTACTGACTCGCCTTCCACCCCCTTGGGTATCAAATTAATGTAACAATACTTTAGAAGATCAAACTTAGTTTTTATGTTGTCAATAAAGTCTAGAACAAAATTGCGTGCTCCTGCCAACAAAAAAATTATCCACTTTTATTTACCATCTCATCTAGTATTAAGTTGAGAATAAAGTTTGGTATGTATCATATTCAATAACATGGTATTTTATACCTCAAGAAGTATTATTTTAAAGTACTTATAGCTTAACATTTCATGTTGAACACATAAAGGTGAAATGATTTAAATTTATTACGGGGAAGGCTGACCATGGGACGGACACTTCCAAATATGACTCAGATGAGACAAAACTTAGTACCAGGGGAGGAACCCCAGAGAAGCGATGCTATCTCTTGTTGCCAGCGGGAACGCCACTTATGGGAAGGGGAGGGAACGTGTGTAGGGGGCGTAGCCACTATTGAGCACGTGTGGAGAAAGGGTCTGATTTGATGAACCAGACTGGGAACCAGGAGGAGACCAGCTGTCGGCGACGTGGTGGGAGATATCCAAACATCCACGCTTGAAAGTGATCCACCAAATGAGACTGGAATCTGTGGACAGCTTCAGGGAGGGTGGGTATGGATCCAGTGATGGCATCCAAGACAATCGTGTGGATAGTCCACATGGCGATTGCAACCACCAGAGCACGAAGGGAGGGTGGGAGGGGGAGGCCATTGATGAAGCAAACATATCTCTTGACAGACTGAAGGGATATGTTTGATCCTGGGCTAGCAGACGTTGGACTTCGCGCCATATCACTTTAGAGGTGAGGCACTTCTCCAGGCGGTGAAACAGCGTTCCATACTGGCCACACACGACACAGGATGAGTGTAAAGCATTAGAGCGCTCAGCTGTACGATACACCCGCCTCAGGCAGCGCCACACATGGGAGCGGACTTGAGGCTGCAACAGAGGATGGTGTGCGTATTTCCAGATAGTCTTTTGGGTCTCAGTGGAATAAGGGATGTCCATCATGTCCAGGTAGTCCACCCTGGATAGGACTTGGGGTCGAATGGGGATCACGCCATCATGGATGGGTAGCCCCTGTACCTCTTGTGTGAACTGAGGAGAGGGGCGGCCTCTTCCGGGTTGTATGTCCACTAATATGAATTCTCCACTCTGCGCTTCGCATGGAGATTAGGATTCGTTTGTAGTGGGTTTTGGTCCCGTGAGGACCTGTGGCTGATGTGTGTGATGCGAGGTATTTCATCAGGGAGTGGGGGTTTGATGGATTGTTGAGGCCCAAGGCTCAGGAGAAGTTGGAGTGGGCCGCGCAGGACCAGTGTTGGGATGGGAGTGTAGGAGCAGTGACGGCCGCAATCCAGGTGCCCAGGATCTTGGCGGCATGGGCTTTGAAGTCAAGTAGGCCCATGCCACCTTGACGATGAGGGCCAAACATGACCTCTAGCCGTACTGGTGGAGGGCGGCCTGACCAAAGCCAACCTTGTAGCAAAGCATACAGGGATTTGAAGAAGCTTGGGGAGAAGGGGATGGCGTGGGAACCGAACCAGACTTTGGATAGGAGCATAGAGTTGGCAAGAACAACCCTGCCAGTGAGGGTAGTAGGGTGGGCTCTGAGAGAGGCGATTCGCTTCGTCACGTTGTCCAGTATATGGCACTCCATTACTGCTGACGCGTATCCACCTGCCTCCAACCA
Source organism: Massospora cicadina (assembly GCA_022478985.1). Classification (NCBI taxonomy): domain Eukaryota; kingdom Fungi; phylum Entomophthoromycota; class Entomophthoromycetes; order Entomophthorales; family Entomophthoraceae; genus Massospora; species Massospora cicadina. The sequence goes on from JAKSZP010018697.1 coordinate 83,458, forward strand.
CACGCCCAGATGGCGTACCGGTCCTATGGTAGGTCGTGGCACAAAGGGGAGCACCAGTGGAGCGGTGTATTTTGAGTTAGTAAGGCGTGGACGTGGGCGAGCAGATGGGCCGGGTTGGGAACTACTTGCTGGGGCCCAGCAGTTCTGAAACTGACCAAGGAGGATGTTTTTGGTTTTGGAGGCGTTCAGTGCCTCGTTGCTTACCCAGGAATATTCCTGGATGAGGGCTTCAAGCGCGCGTGCATCTTTGTTATTAGACACCCCCACCACGCAATCATCTGCAAATGCCATCATCTTGACTGGGGTTTGGCCTGGCACATGGACCCCAGTGAGTTGGGCATTCACATTTCGCAGTAGTGGGTCAAGGCTGAAGTTGTATAAGAGTTGGCTCAGGGGGTCCCCTTGTCGCAGGCCCCTTTGAGGATGGACTACTTCCGTTAGGAAACCTGGGCCGCGCACTGCCATTGTTGCAGATTCCGTGAGCAGCATCACCCAGTTAATGAAGTGGGGAGGTAGGCGGAATTGTTGGAGGCAGGCCCTAAGGTATCCCCAGTTTACTCTATCATAGGCCTTTTGTTGGTCCAAGAATACAAGTGCTCCAGAGGCTGTGGACTGACACACATTAGCCACAGAGTGCACGTTATCCCAAATCGACCTTCTGGGGATGAAACTGAATTGTTCTGGAGAGATGGTGGCAGATGTTACAGTCCCTAAACGGTTAGCCATGATTTTTGTTAAAATTTTGGTGTCTGTGTTTGTTAGAGAAATGGGGCGCCAGTTGGCTAAGTCTAGCCTATCCCCTTTCTTGAAGAGTGTGACCGTAAAGGCCTCATGTCCTCCTGGTAGGAGGTGCATTTCCAACAGGCTTTGGTTGAGTGAGGCTAGCAGCAATGGGGATATATATTTAAAATATTTTTTGTAGAACTCATATGGAATGCCATCTGAGCCTGGGCATTTTCAGTTTGGCGCACTGTGAATGGTAGTCCATAATTCGTTTGGAGTAATTAAATTCATTATTTCTGGGTATTGGAAAATGGTGCAGATATGAGCTCTGTCGAGAAATTCCGCCATTTTGGCCAGCTAAATTGGTTCAGCTCGGTATAACTCGGAGTAATATCTTTGCATTTTGATTGCCACTTCAGCCAGTGTGTCCACAATAGAATTATCCGATCTTTGCACCTGTGTGCAGGCCACGCTCTGGCGTGGTGCAAAATTTTTTTGAAGAAGTATGCAGTGCACTTGTCGCCTTTAGTGATGTGTGTGGCCCTGTATTGGACACAAACCCGATGTTTGTGTTGCCTTTCAAGTGCGTTGAGGTGGGCTGCTGCCTCCGCCCACTTCTGGCCCCATGCAGGGCTATATCCTGAGGCTGGAATGTTGGACTCCAAGTGGGCCAATTCCGCCAGCGCACGTGATATAACCGCCGATGTGGCTCGTGAGCGTCTGGATGAGAGATGGTGATAGTGGCGGATGGTGTCTTCTTTGAAAGTTGCCCATGTGGAAATGGGGTCTGCACAAAACGGTGCAACAAACAACTTTGCCAAAGTTGCCTCTTCCACCCACGTGGAAAATCCTGGTGACGCGAGCTCTGGGGAGCGGATTTTGCACCAATGTGGGGCCTTTGCAACTGTGACAGGTAAGTGGTATGTTATCGAGACCAGTTGGTGGTTGGAGAATTCCATTTTCGTTGTTTTGAAGTGGGAGATGTGGGGTTGGAATTTCGCCAGTGCTAGAATAAGGTCAATGCGGGTCATGGACCTTAATTGGCCATTGTGGACGTGGGGACGCATCATGTTTTTGAGCAGTGGGGCATGTTGTGGCAGCGCATCCATTAACCCAAGGGTGGCTTTTAGAATGCGTAGTTCTACGTGACCCTGTGGGGCGTGGGGTGAGGGCAGCCACTGGTCCGTTGGTGAGGTTAGCCAACAGTTCATGTCACCAATTAGGAAAGAATCAGGGGGTAATGGGAGGGATTTGACCAATGAGAAAAATTCCTGACGCTCTTGTGCACCGTTTGGGGCGTAAATGTTGACAATTGTGTGTGCAACATTGGCCCATGAGAAGGTGACAATGAGCACTCGGTCATTTAGGAATGTTTCTGAAGATGTAAATTTGAAAAAATTGTTTTTCTGAATTAGCACCCCACAGTGCTTCGACCAAAAGGATAGGGATGGTAGGAGCATTGTTTTCCAAGCTTCCTCAGAACCTCATGGACAGTGGGTTTCCTGGATGGCCAGGATATCCACAGGTAAATTGTTTTGTAAAAAACTCAGTTTCCTAGCCCAGGACGGGGAGGCCTTGAGTCCGGCGATATTCAACATCTCTAGAGTGAAGGTTTCCCCCGTTGCACCTTAGGGTGCGAGGGGGTGGGCCCCTGGCCCATAAGCCTCTTCCAGGTCCCCACGGGCTTTCACAACAGCGCGGGTATTAGCAGCAACGCTATCGGGGTTTTTGTTAATTTTTGCAGAAAGAGTCGCGTTGGCTTTGGCCTTCGCTTTTTGTTTTCCTGACGTCAAACAAATTTTTTGCGGTGCGGATAAGTTCGGTGCACCATCGAGTGGGGCAAAAAAAATTTTTTTTGGTTGGGATAGGTCCCAAGTCAGTTTCAACCGGGGCTTGGGTGCAGCAATTGGGTGAGATCAAATCTCCCATCGGATCCTCAGATTGAGTGGCCCATTTGGCATGGGCCTCCCAATCTGATTGGGTAATGGATTCCCAAGTTGCTTCCACCGTGAAGGTCTCCATGTCCTCCTGGCGTTGTGAGTGTGGGATGGTGGTGGTGACCTTGGCCACTTCCTTGGCCGTGGTCCTATAGGCCTGCTTGGCCTTCTTCTGCTCCTGCGGGGAGATGGGCTTTACCAATAGGTAGCAGCCTTGTGCTCCCCATGGGAAAGCCTCCTTGGTGCTTGTGGTTGGTTTGTAGTGCGCCTCTCCGCTGGCCATGGCCGCTGAGGGGTGCTCTTGGAATGTAACGCCCTCTTTTATGGGGCATACGTGCGCCTTATGGCCGAACGCGTCACAGTGGGTGCAAATGGGGGGCGCGCTGTCCACAGTTACCCAGAATGGGTGGGTGGTGTGCCCTGCGATGTCAATAAAGGTGGAGTGCGGGATCTGGGTTAGGTCCTTCACAATCTCCTCAGTTGGGTCAGAACTGCGATGGCTTTGCCAGTGCACAGGTGTGGCATTAGTGTGAAACGTTGCATTTCGAAAGATTGTATTTCGCTTTATATGGCGAGACCATCTTTCAGGTGTTGCTCCAAAATGTCATGTTCTACCGTAGTAGGCAAAAAGTCAAACGTGAGGAAAATTTGGTTTGATTTTGTCCATCTGGTGCATTTAGTTTCAATGACCCATTGCCTTTCGGGGAGGTCAACCACTATGCGCACCACTGCAGCCTCGTCTGCTGCTATTTTGCTTTCAAAACCTAGGTCCAGCCAACCGCGCGACATGGAGTGAGGTGCAACGTACACTGCAGTCAGGAAAATTTTGCGTACATCTTCACAAAATTTTTCCCATAGGGCCGTTTTTTGGATGTCCAGATACACACAGACTCCATAATTCACCGACAAAAGTGGCTGGGAATGTGGCGTGTTGATGTATTGGTTGCATCGTGCTTGCCACGCGAGTATCTCCGGGGAAATTGTGACCGCCAGTTTTTTTAGATTTTTTTCTATTCTGCTGGATTCTCTGGGGCGTTTTCAAATGTTAGAGGCCGCGGGCCTTCCGCCTGCTCCTCTTGCCTTGCTTGCCCAAATGCTCCCAGACATGGGCGCAGACTAATCCCCTCTATGAGATTATCAAACTAGATTTAGTCTTGAATTGAATGGGTTGCAAAAGTGTTTACAATGAGAAAGAAAAGTTTTATAAAGGTGAAATGATGTTAATCAAAGTTAAGGTTGTTACCATCAGAATTTTGGAAATTGTTGCTTGAAGGTGCTTAGATACAGGATCTCACAATATAAAAGTTGCAGGGGTGCTTAAATCTCAGCAACTGTTCAACTTGGAACTAGAAAGTAGATCACAAATAGGTTTAATTTTAACAATTAAGATGGGTATGATAAAAAATACTTTATTAGGGCAATGCCTCAAAATATTTATAGTAAAAGGAGGCTAAAAAGTGAGATGAGAGAAAGGAACCATAATAAGCAGAATGTAGATTGGTTTTAGCTAAATGACAAATTGACTATTAGAACTCTCAAAAAACTTTTCACACCGGTATGACTTAGTTCTAGATAATCAGTTGACAGCAGGTATGATAAATTCATATGATAATGAATTAATATATATTATCAAATCAGCAATCTTGAATAGTTTTAATTTTGGTCAATTATAGGATTTCCTAGTTCTTGATTGGCGAATACCATATTTTCACCCTTTGAAACACCCTTCAGGTCTATAAAAAGAGGTTGTTTTCTCTTAGGAGGTAACACTAAATTCTGGTTAGTGTGTTGGTAAACTTCTGTAGCTCACTGAATTATCTGAGGATATGAATTTGTTTTTCTAAAATTATTTGGTTTTTGACATTAGGACATTCTTATCAACTAGTTGAACATCCAGTTGTCAAGCATTACCTCCTTCAAGAATGATGGGGGAGAATAAGGGCGTAAAAATTGTCCGTATACTTATTTTATAGTGATTTCAGAGGCAAGGGACTTATTAGAATATTCATCACCATTCTTATAAATGATAACAAATGGTCATATATAATCTCTCTTTCACTTTGATACAAAATTGAAGCCAAATTTTAAATTTAGATAATATGAAAATAGCTGCTCAATTGAGCCAAAATTTACAAATGTTAATGTCATCAATTCCTGCTGCCCAAACTTGGGGTGGTGGTGCGCTGCCATCTGGCGTGTTTCAGCCACCGCCAAAGCGCACCCAGGATGTCTCTGATTGTCCTCCTAATGCTACTGGGTGTTATGTCTCTCTCAGAACTTGGCTCACCACCTTGTAAGTTCCCAGGCAGTGCTCCAGAGCCCTTTGGTGCTCCCACAGAGCAATTTTTGTTTTGGCCTCTGGGTCAAAAATGAGGATCTCTTCCCATATGGGAATGCAACCATCATTGATATGCCCACGGCGGTGTTTAAACCTGAAGCTTCATTGAGTTCCTCCCCTTTAAGGGATATTTTGACCTTGGCTTTTTCTCTGAGGCCAATGAAATGCCAGCATCCAAGCTGCTATAATTTTTAAAAAAAATTGCTACTCCCAATGTTTGCACTCAGTTCCCAGATGAGGCCACTTTGGTGGTCCATTTAGCCAGGTTGCTCTCCCACCTTTCCCTTGAACACCACCACCATGAGCTTATGGAGGGTTTAGTATTTACGGAGCAGACCTCATGTTGCAGTTTGTGATCCTAAATGGGGTGGATCATCTGGCAGGACCTCACGCCTTTATGACAATCCGCCCATATCTTTGTGACACCCACCTTGAAATCCCCCATGCAACGTGATCTGATCCGCCCCTGATCACTCATTCTAGGCGCATGTCTATAATGGCCGCACCTTTTACTCCTTAAGCTTTGAACTCTACCTAAATGAAGTGCAATTGCCTGCAGTTTCTGCCTCCACTGCTTCTGCCGCACCTCCCTCCAGCATCATAACAGATGCAGCTGCACCTAAATATTTTGTGTTGGGCTTGATTCTCCATCCCCCAACCTTAGCAAATTCTGGCGTGGCTTTCAAAGCTGCAGCCAATCAAAAATAAATTTCTAAAAAATTTGGTCAATTTATGGCAACCTGAGCCAATGGCTGAAACAGTTTCAGCTTAGCTGCCATGGTTGCAGTTCACGGCCAATCAGGTGTGGCCAACCTGCCAACTCCAGTGGCTGTCCTAGTGCTAGCCAAAACAAATCCTTTCAAGTGTCTTGATTGTAATGATGATAGTGACTGGATATACAACGTCAAACTGGTTTTTGCTTTGGAGGAATTCAACAATCCTCATAATTCATGCCCCACCGTTTTCGCCCTATAAATGGTTATCCTTTATATAAAAATATACATAAAATGGCAGTTGAAGCCGCTGCTGCTCCTTCCAACACCCTACTCTGCCAGCAACTCCATAATGAAATGGAACCCCTGGTTGGGGTATTTCTATCCCCAATTCCCCCCATGATTTTGAAAAAGATGCAAAATATGAGATTGAGGAGCTTGCTTTTGGTGCAAGCCTTACTTGCAATTATGCGGCAAAAACTTCTCTCTTTGACCCCAATTATCCCCAAACCCACCAGCGCATTAAGTCGTTTACTTGTGTTCCAGCTCTCATCACATTTGCTGATAATAAGCTTGCTCAATATGTTGAGGCAATGGATACTACAGGCCTCAATAATGAAGAAAAACTCCAACTATACCTCCTTATGCCATATGTTGCTGATGCCCCGACTCCTATGCTATCCACCATAGTTTGCCAACTAAAGAGGGTGCTGGACAAAGATTTTCCCCAAATATACCTTACCATCTGATAAGGCTTCCTAGGCTTATACTTAGGGGTTATATTAAATTTTTTTTATTATGGTAATCCCTTTGTTTGGCTCATTTGCAAATAAAGATGCAAGGCGGCTCCCCTTTTAGGTTGGGCACCATTATTTCTAAATAAAGTAATGACAAAAGGTACTTCCCAAATGGGCTTAAGCTTGCCACTTCTTGGAGTGAAGCAGTTATGATAATATTAAAACCAAGTATGATGTTGGAAAGATATAGAGGTAGTCTAAGCTCATTAGCTGCTCAGCTTTCTTTAGTGACAGTTTTAGCTAAAGTAGCCATCACCTCAGATTTAAACTGGACGATGTGCTGTGCCAACTTCTTCATGGATTTATTCATATCATCAGTCTTATCAGAGAAGAAATTTTTTGCTATTAACGCTGGCACCCTGGGTTCTCGCTCATACGTTACTAGGAATGGTGACATAATAAAGATATAATGGTAGCTAATGATATAAGCCTAATAGCACTAGTCAGAAACTGGTTCCACTGAAGAGGGTTGGAAGTGGCCACATTGCATAAAATAGAGACCAGTTTTCCATTGGCTCTTTCCACAGTAGTCAAGGGGTTGTAGGGGGCAGAAAAGAGCCGTTGCGTGCCCATGGAGGTAGCCAGGATCTTGACCGCTCTAGAGGTGAAATATTTCCCATTATCACAGAGTAGAACTTGGGGAAACCATGGCGAGTGAAAATATACTGATTCAGGAAGGTTGCGGTAGCTTTAATAGTTTAGGTAGGGTAGCAACAACTTCAATTCAATTCATAAAGCGATCAATTCATACTAGTATGTATCTATACCCACTGGTAGTCTGGGGTAGGGGACCTACCTCATCTAAGCTTATCATATGCAATGGTTTTTTGGTGGGGGGTTAGGTCAATATTAGTATTTGGTCTTAAAACTGAATTGATTTTTACAGGTTAGTTGGGCATCCAGGACTTCAATAATGGATTTTTATAATTCCCTCACAATAGTATCAATCTTTAATACACTTATAGTCATTCCGCACTCTGACATGCCCAAGGGTAGAGTGGGCCTCCATGATAACAGGTCCTCATTATAAAGGTCAAAGATAGGGCAACTAATTTAACCCTAATATTTTTGTATACCTTCCCACTTTCCACTTTAGTTTTTGCGGGCGTGTTTTGTTAGCATCTTCTTAATAGGTTCATCCTCATCATTCCAAGCATTGGAGGACATTAAAAGGTCACACAAATTGGGACCATCTAGTACTAAAAAAGGTCACGCAAACTCAGCTTTTCCATTATCTAAGTGAAGGTCAGGCAAATGAGTTAATCCAACATTCATATGTCAAGTTCCAGCTCAATGTTTGATATTCATATCATAACGTTGTAGCATCAAGGCCCAATGAGCAAGTCATCTGGTAGGATCCTTCATATTTTGTAATCATTTTAAGGAGGTGTGGGTAGTAACCACGGTAAGGGAAAATCTATACAAAAAGAGGCGGTAATTTTACAGCAAGTAATACAGTAAGGCACTCCTTTTCTGTAAAGCTTAAGTTTCTTTCTTTTTTCTGATATCATCTTACTTTTTATGAAACTGGGTGATTCACACCGTTATCATCCGATTTGAGGCAGGATGGCTCCAACTGCATAATCAGAGGCATTGATAAACAAAAATAAAAAGGGTTACCATAAACTGAATGATGTAGATATGATGATTTTGTAACAATTTCTTTAGCATCTCACATGCGGCCTTTGTTCAGCGCCCCATAGTAAAAAATTTTTAGTCTGTTTTCAGTTGAGAGACTTACTGAGCTGGGAGAACTTTTATAACGAAATGATGATAATACCCCATCTTACTTAGGAACACCTAGATATCTCATAGATTTTTGAGCGAAGGCATATATTGATATCGCTTCAACCTTATCTTGTAAGGGTAAAATCCCTTCCTGTGAAATAGCATGTCAAAAAAATAATTAATTTTGAAAAAAGTGCATTTTGAGGTTTTCAACTTAACGTTAGAATCTTGAAGGCGTTAAAAATTCTTTTAGATAAGAAATATGTTCATTAAAAGTTTCAAAAAAACTGTGATGTCATCAAGATATAATTTAACATAACTTACTTAAGACCCTGTAGGATATGATCCATCACTCATTGGAATGATGCGGGCACATTACACAACCCCTGAGGTAAATGAGTGGGTTAAAATAGCAACTCATTGCAAATGAGAGCACGTTTTTCCTTTATTTTGTAGGAAAAGTCCATATGACAGTATCTTCTAATCAATTCCATACCAGTAAAGATTTTACAGCCAAAGATTTGTGTAAGAGCATCATCCAATTGAGTGATAGCATAACTATCTTTTTTTGTGAGGTTGTTCTAAGTAGTCCATAAATACCCAATGGCCTCCGTTTTTTAAGCAAAAGAGGAGACTTCAAAGACTTTGGGAAGGTACTAGTAATTCAGCGTCTAGTAAACTTTTAAGCTCTGTCCTCATTTGTTGCTCTTTGACCTTTTAATTCATGATAAGGTTTAACTAGATAGAACTAACATCACCAACATCAATTTTGTGGCTCCAATCCTTCATATGACCATAATTAAAATTAGATTTAAATGAAAATATCACTGTATGCATCTAACTAATGAGTTAAATTTTACAAGCTCATCAACGGTTAGTTCATTTGAAATATGAAAGGTAGGCAAAGTACATAACATTTTGTCAGTGGCAGGCCCATATATAAGATAGAGCCAATGAATAAAATTTTTCTTATAGTTGATTGGGATCAGCAGGCCTTTTTCAATATCATGACGTTTTTTCATGATAATGCCCTTTATAATGAGAATTCTTAATAAAAATCTTGATAGGCTGTTGGTAAGCGTTATCTAGTATACCAGGCATTACCTGAGTCCCTAAAGAACTTTCTCCATCAAAGCTTGTTATGTGTAACAAGAAGTGTCTAGGGGTTTTAAATTAATCAAGGTGTCAATCATTCGTTGTTCACCAGGATTGATTGTTATCACTTCTGATCCATAAAAAGATTTACCCTCCAAAGCTTCCAATGAATCAGGCAATTTTTTAGTATTTTGCCAAGCTTTGTGTAATGCAAAAATGATGCAGAAGTTGGACACTCAACCAGGAAATATTTTTTCTGGGATCTTTATTGTTTAAGACCAGAGAGGATATAATTTAAAATGGAAAGAACCCTTTTTAATATTTATGATTCCGTCATACTCAAGCATAAATTCAATGATAATAACCATATCATAATTATTGTTATCCAAGGCCACATCAGGTGAGAACAGGGTAAGCTTTCCAATTTTGAATGAGTAAGGAGGAGTATGCCCAATAGTGCTAAATCTGTTTGGACAAACTGTTCAATACACTTTGGATTATTCCTAGTTCAGAGCCAACTTCATTTCTTTGATAAGTTTTGAGGAGATGAACTTTGATTGGGGAACCAGTGTCAAGGATGGCTATAACCCAAACCTTTAGGATGATGAACTTAACCTTGGTTATAGTTCCAAAGTTGTGAGGGAGAGCTATAACATCCTTAAGACAAAAAGTAGAAGTAAGTTTAAGCTGTCTTAGGATATCTCTCCTTGATGGTTTGCAAGTAAAAACTTGCTGAATAGGTCAGATCAACAAGAAAAGGATTTGTGCGGCATCACTAGGGGTATCAATAACTCAGGACAACCCATAGCTTGGGTAAGATTAGTTTCTTTAAGTATTGTAGCATCATCTACTCCTTCAACGTTCACAGATCCGCAATTTCGACTTCAGCTGGCGTTCTTAAGACATAATATCCTATATCTTTATAACCCCCTTCATAATCCCCATCACAGGGTTTATCTATATATATCAGATGAGCATAGAAGAGGGGTCAGAGTCAGAAACGTTAGATTCTTTGGCTTTCATCTTATGACATTAATTATCAATATGTACGACCTTGTTGCAGTAGGTGCACTTGGGACGCTCACTTGGCTTCAGCTTTGGATCCTTAATGATCAAGGCTTGGGGTTTTGACAATACTCCACAGGTAGTCTCAAGTTTATGGAAATAGGGAACATCTAGCTGAGCCTCATTGATATTTGAACATTCTGACAGGAGCATTTTACTGATATAAAGTGAATCGCCAAGGAAGTTTGAGAATATAATCAAGTCATAATAGCAGCAACTGATTCATCAAGAGTAATATATTAAAAGCTAACAACATTTGTGCTTTAATGTAGAACCAATCAGTAAAGGCGGTAGTCTTCTTCTTCCTTTTGCATGCTAATGCGCTAAAGGCCTGTTTTTCATGCTTAAACTTTTCTCTGAGCTGAATCTATCATTAAATGCTTCCTTAACCTCCGCCCAGGTACTAATTATGTCCATATGAGGAACCATTACTTTTTGGGCCATGCGACTTAGGCAAAAAAGGATATGACTGATTTTCTGGTGATCAGTCGCCCCTTTAATTAAAGATTCATAGATGTATAGAAACGAGCCAATGTTACCCTCACTCAGGGTAAACTTGTAATTATATGTGGGTTTAAAGGGATGAAGTTACTCCTTTGAGGACATGGACAGAAGGAGCGGACCCATAAGATTTTTGAAAGGGACGTCGTTTGAGCTTCTCAATGTGTCACAAGTCTTTGATTAGATGCTTTACTATAAAAGCTTTTCTTTGTTTATCTCTAAAGTTGATGGTATTGGGCTATCCATCCAACCGTCATTATTACCATCACCATTTATCATCTAACCAGTCACTTAGTTACAGAAGCATCCTTCATCTTAATTATAACTAATAGATTGTGGTGTATAGGGCCCCCTGTAGTGAGCACCACTTGTCAAAATCCTGGCAATCATTTTCTTGCAGGCACTTAATTGTAGGATCTTAACAATATAACAGTTGCAGACTTTCTTTTGCTTTGATTGACTAAATCAAAGCTAAAGTTTAAGTTAAAAAACACAAAAAAACAGCTACTTAAATTGAGCATTTAAATCAGAATGTCAATGCCATCGACGCCTGCTGCTCCAGCTTTGGGTGGTGGTGCGCCACCTTCTGGAAACCTTTGGCCACTGCTAAAGCATGTCCGTGCTGGCTCTGCTAGCCCTCCCAAAGCCACCAGGCGTTACATCCCATCTCAGGACTTAGCCCACCATCTTGAATGCTCACATGTGGTGCTCTAGAGCCCTTTGGTGCTCCCTTGGAGCAACCTGCGTTTTAGCCTCCAGGTCAAATATGGGAATCTTTTCCCATATGTGAGCGTGGCTATAATTAAGATGGTCATGGCAGTTTTCAAACCTGATGGTATATCGATTTTCGCCCTTTCAAGGGCTCTTTTGACCTCAGATACCAATCTGAGGCCAATGTGGCAGCATCATCTAAGCTGCAAATTATTTACAAAAACATCCCAATTCCCACTGTTCACACGCAGCATCCAGATGAGGCATTTTGGTGGTCCAGTTTGCTGGGTTGCCATTGTTTCTCTCCCCCAAACGCCTTCACCATGAACTGATGGAGGGTTGGCTATATATGGCGCAAACCCTGGTTTACAGGTTGTGGTTCCGGTTGGGGTGGGTTGGTTGGCAGGGCCTCATGCCTTTGCAACAATCCGTCCTCTCCATCATGAAACCCAACTCATGATTCCCCCTGAACTGTGATCAGATCTGCACCTGATCACCCTTTTTGGGAGCGTGAAAAAATGGCCATGCCATATTACCCTTGTGCTTCAAATTGGATCATTTAAAGCACAAGTGCCCCATTGCTTCTGCCTCCACTGCTTCTGCCGCTCCTCCTTCTGGCGTTGGGATGGCTGCTTCATCACCCAAATTTTTTGAGTGGGATGTGATCCTCCCGCCCCCAATTTCAGCTAATTCTGCCACTGCTTCTAAAGCAGCAATCCAAACAAAATTTATTTTTTTAAAATCATTAGATTATGGAATCCTGAGCCAATGGTTGAGACAGTTTTTGCTGAGCTGCTGTGGTCAACTGTTCACAGCCAATCAGGATCCACCACTGCACCACCTCTGGTGGCTGTCCTGGCATTAGCCAATTTAAATCCATTCAAAGCACTTGAATGGATTGATGATACAGATTAGCCTTATAATGTTAAGCCTAATTTCGCCTTGGAGGATTTTTTTGTAAATCCACCCCAATTTGCATCCCCGCTGTTTTAGATCAAAAAACAGTTTCCCTAATTATAAATATTACCAAAATGGCGGTTAAAGCAGAAGCTCCCAACAACACCCTCCTCTGCCAGCAACTCCATGGGGCAATGGAGCCCATTGTCAAGGGTATTCCCAACTCAATTTTCCCCATGATTTTGATGAGGATGCAAAATATTAAATTGAGGAGCTCACTTTTGGAGCAAGTCGCGCTTGCATCAAGTTGGCAAAAACTTCTCTGTTTGACCCCAATATTCCCAAAACTGCCTCACATCAAGTCTTAAGCTTGTGTGCTGGCTCTCATCACTTTTTTTGAGCATCAACTTGCTTAATACATTTGAGGAGATGGACACCACCGGCCTCACTAACAAAGAAAACCCACAATTTTACCTCCTCATGCCACATGTCGCTGATGCCCCAAACCCCTATGTTGTCTGCCATGATCCACTAGCTAAAACAAGCGCCAGATAAAAGTTCTCCCAAAGCTTCCTCACCTTCTGATATGGCTTCCTAGGCTGATAACTTAGGGGCTATATTAGGAATTTTTTTATTTCTAATAATTCCTTTATTTGGCTCATTCGCAAATAAAGATGTGTGGTGGCTCTTCCTTTTAGGTTGGGCATCACTAGTGCTAAAAAACAATATAACAGTTGCAGGAGTGCTAAAACCTTGGCATCTCTTCAAGAATATGAGACTAAAAGGTTGACCACAAATAGACTTAATTTCAACAATTTAGATAGGTATGATAATAATACTTTATTAGGATAATGCCTCGCAGTATTTATGGTACTTGTAGGCTAAAGTGAGATGAGAGAGAGGAATCAGGATAAACAGAAGGTAGATAGGCTTTAGCTCAATGACAAATCGACCTATCAGACTCTCAAAAATATTTTCGCCCTGGTATGGATTAATTCTATTATGATTAGTTGACAGCAGTTATGATAATTCATGTGGTAATAATGTAATATCCTTTATCCAATCAGCAATATTGTAAATGGTTTCATTTTTTGATTACAGGGTTTTCTAGTTTCTGATTGGCAAATAAAGAAATTTTAACCCCTTTGAAACCCCCTTTCAGGTCTATAAAGGGGGTTGTTTTCTCTTAGGAGGTAGCATTAATTCAAGATAGTGCATTGGTGAACTTCAATAGTAGTTTGCTTAATTCTCCAAAGCTTCAACTTTAATTTTTCATTATTTTGACTATTTGACACAAGGACATTCTTCACAACTAGTCAAACATCCAGTTGTCCAATGGTTACCAGTAAATAAAAATATAAAGTTGAATCCTCATACAAATAATAAAAATATAAAGTTGAAGCACAAAAACTATGATTTTATCAAAAATGAGGCTCTTAAAACTCTTTCTCTTGATTTGCCCACTTTTTGATCAAATCCTGATCAATTGATTCAGTAACACAACAATTCTATTCATCTCTCTGCTTGGCGTAACTTTCCAAGCAAATTAATTTTAGTAAATTAAAAGCAAACACTTAATCGCACACCAAAGTCTTGCTCTGATGTTGTTAGATCCCCCGCCAACTGTCCCAGCATGGGGCAGCAGCGAAACTCCCCCTCCATTTTCCATCCAATAGGGCAACGCGCTCAGACTGGCTCGCCCAGTCATACCAAACCTTTAGGACAATTTTTCCTCCCAAGGATCTTAATGCCCATCTTGCCTGAAACCAAGCGGTGCCCTGCTGCCCCCTGGTGCTCCCCTGGAGCAACATGAATTTCAGCCTTAGGGTCAAATATGGGAAATTCTTCCCCTATGATGACCAAGCCATTACTAAAATAGCTCAAGCGGTTATGAGACCAGCCTGTTTTATAGACTTCCACCCCTATAAGGGGTAGTTCGATATCAGCTTCCCCTGTGAAGCTGATGCAGCCACTGCAGTAACGGTGCCATTAATTTTTAATAATGTTCCCCTCCCAACAACTTGGACTCAGCTCCCAACAGGCACCACCTTGGTGGTCAGTTCGCTGGTTTGCCCACCCATCTCCCCCTGAAGTGCTCCACCAGGAGCTGATGGAAGGTTTAGCAGCCTACGGTGCCAACCCCATCTTGAAATTTGTGGTCCCAAATGGGGCCACACGCCTCGTTGGGCCTCAGGTGTATGCCATGATCAGCCCTGAATTTACAAAAATTTCTCTAGAAATTCCCCCTTGTGCCACCATCCCATCTGCCCCTGACCATCTGTTCTAAGCCCGCGTTAAGGCCGTACAGACGATTTGTCCATCCTGCTTCAAGTCAGACCACTTGAAATGTAAATGCCCATACTCAGAATATTCTGCCAACGCTGAAAGTTTGCCCGATGCCCACCAATCTGCCGCTCACCCCGCGCCAACTCTGACATGGGGTACAATCCTACCTTCCCCTCCTCCAATGCCTGATGCTGAAGCTGCACCTGCAGCCACCAATCAGCACCCACCTTGCCCCAATGCCACAAATAATTCATCCAACCAAACATTGGATTGGATCCCAGTTCAATCCCATGCATTTACAAATGAATCAATCAAACCTCAACTGTACGCTGATTCCCCAATCCATTTCAACCAAAATCCATGGGAATTATTGGATAAAATTGACGAATCAGGTAACGTCATTGAAGAAATGACGCTGCAACTTGAGCGGCTCTGTAACGCAGAATGGGATGCAAAATTCCCACCTCAGAAGTATGTCCCACAACCTAATGCCAAACCATTCTACAGCGACCACCAGCTTGCAGTAGAAGCAGCTGCCAAACCAAATTGCCATCCGCTTTGCAAAGCTGCCACCATATCTGTGGCTGCGCTCGCAGGAGGAATTCCACCTCCTGTCATTCCCATAAATCTTACTCCACAAAGTAAGATCAACATGAAAACTTTACACAAAAATGTCACTGAAGCCATCCAGAACGTGGTAACAGTAGCACGGAATCTGAAAGCAAAAATAACCCAAACCAACATTGTTACGTTCCTTAAATTCCCAGATACCCGCCTCAAAGCTGAAGACGCTTTGGGCAAATATATCATTGGTATAATAATGATGGCAACTATTTGGAAGTTCCAGTCATCAAGGATATTGAACCCCATGCTGCCAATGTCCCCACACCTTTACTATCTTCCTTAACATGCACCCTACTCTGGAGTGAGATGGATGCAGCCAAAGATGAGCCCCCCGATCCCCCCTCCCCATCACCATGGAGGGATAGCAGTATTCGCTGCCCACCTGGTTGGATAATTTGTTAGGTACAATTCAATCGATCCATCCATTTTGGGCATTTCATTTGAATTTTTATTTTTATTTTTATTTTATTATGATTTTAGTTTTAGTTTGGTGATGTCCGTCCTATGGTTGGCTTACCTTGGTTAAATTAAATATAATTTAGTAACACAGCTCCACTCATTGTCAGCCCTCTATGGTCCCACTATTTCAATGATCTTGATGCCCACTACCCCCTCATTGGGCAGAGGGGCACCCCCTTCTAGTGTTTTTTGGCCTCTGCCAAAATGCGCCCAGGCTGGTTCTATTAGCCCTCCCAACTCGGGCAGTCTCTTTGTCCAGCCTAAGGACCCAACTTTACACCTTGCCCATACTCAGGCGGTGCCTCATTGCCCTCTAGTACTCCCTCAGAGCACCATGTGACTCAGCCTTTGGGTTGAATATGGCAAGTTGTTCCCATATTCTGACTACCCTAACATTGAACTTGCCCAGAATCTTTTGCATCCTGCTGGCTTCATCGACTTCTGCCCCTTCAAGGGGTATTTTGACCTCAGCTTCTCAAGTGAAGCTGACGCGGCAGTTGTAGCTACCATCCCCCTGGTGTTCCAGGGTGTACCCCTCCTACCACTCGAACCCAGTTGCCCACTGATACCACTCTAGTGGTTCAGTTCGTGGGCCTCCCTACCCACCTCCCCCAAAATTTTATACAATGAAATGTTGGCCAGTTTGTCAGCATATGGTTTGGACCCCATTGTCCAATTTGTGGTTCCTTTGGCGCCTCCCACCTTGCAGGCCCTTGTGCCTTCATGGCCATACATCCCACTTCTATGGGGGTTGCCCTCTCAATTCCCCCTCACACCATCATTCCCTCTGCCCCAGACCATCCTTTCTGGGCCCGCGTGGATGGAGGGAGAACCATCTACCCTACCTGTTTCAAAATGGACCATTCAAAATGGTGCTGCCCCTCCAACACCCAAGCCGTGGCCCACACACCCAACTCTTCACATGATGACCCAATAACTGACCCAGTTACTTTCTTCACCTGGGACACCTTCCTCCTCCCTCCTATCAAAAAGCCAGAACCTGCAGCTGGGCCAGTCCCAGTAAACCAGAAGTTGTGTCCTCAAGCCCCTTCTTCTCACCCAGCCAATCCAGGATCTGACTGGACTCCAGATAATTCTAAGCCGCACTTGTTTTGTCCCAAGCCCTGTTCCCCCATGCCAACACATTCTCCCAAACTAACTATCATCAACCAAAATCCCTGAAATTTTTTATGAAGTCAATTAAATGGGTAATCCAATCTCTGAATCGGTTGACCCTCCGTGCTTTGAAGAGTTCATCAATGCTGACTATGCAGCCCATCTCCCCCCTCGCTACTTTTCGCCTTGCCCAGGTGCCCCCATACTATGATCTGACCATCAGTTATTTTGAAGAGGCAATTGCCTCCCCTCATGGTATTTCACTCTGATCTGCTGCAAGTTTGTCCATCAAGGTTTTATCTAAAGGCCTTGTCCCCCTCCCGTGGACCCCGCGCTGACCCCCCCCAAAATGAGAATACCTCTTCTACTACTCCTTTACCAACAAATATACTAAAACTCATAGCACTACATGCTAGGTTTGGCCCAAATACCCGCCTCACCCCCAAAGTTGTAGACATGGCTTCTCCCATGCATGACACCCACCTTAAATGTGAGAAGGCCCTTGCCACTTACTTTTAAGACTGCCTCAAAAAGGTATCACTTGTCCAGCGCCACTTCCCTACCTGGACCCCCACTTCCATGACACACCTAAGCCCCTTCTCTCTGCTTTGTGCTGCTGCTTGTCTTCCCCAGTTGAGCTCGCCCAGCCTCCTGGTCCCCCTCTCCCTCTGCCATGGTCATTTAGCGATCTTTGCTTTGGACTTGGTTGAAGTTTTGCGTTGGTTTTTCACATTGTTAGAAGGGCTTCAGCCTTATCGTTTCAACTTTTGGTGTAGTTTTTTCTTTTGTTCATGCTCAGCAATGTCTGTCCCCTGGTCAGTGTGCCCCAATTAAAGTTTAAATACCAAAAATGAGGCTTTTAGAACAATGAAAAAATAAAAATTGGGATATGATGTAGGTATAGGTAAATCTTGATTATAGATGAGTATAAAAGTTATAGAAAAAAACCAAATAATCACTAACCAGTGTATCTTTATTACAACATTATTTAATTATATATAAGTTATATATATGTCTTTATTAGCTAAATCTAATATTATCAACCATTGAGTTAAAAATAAGATTTAAGCATTATTTTTTAAATCATTATCACATATATCTATATACTAGACAGTATAACTGGATCACTTTAGTTTATTATAATTGGAAGGTCTGTCATCATGTAGGACTTTTAAAATCTTTTGTCAGCTTATCTCTTCCTTCTCAGCCCACTCTGCCTGGGCGGGGTGGACTTGAGCTAATACAGAGCATGGCTACTCGTCCATTTGATATACGTCTGTGTTAAGATTTGTATATGACTCATCTTCTATCACCAAACGCTTTGTCATTTCATACGCCCATGCTTCTTAATAGCCATTGTCCAGCTTGCTGCTGGCGCTTCATATCAGTAACCTCCATTAGGTTATGCGGAAGTCACTCCTTGGATTTAGGATGAAAAATACTTTTGACTCAACTTTAGTGATTCTGTTGACATAATCATAATCAAAGTTGTGGGTTGTTTTTTATTTCTTGTGATGGCACTGAACTATTGTGTGTCACATTTGGAAACAAAAAATTGAACTTTTGACATCATACTGTTCAACTTAATTACCCATTTGACCTATAATAAGGATAAACAGGGGAAGAACATTTTTATTTGTTTTCTGTAGGAAACCAGCTAATTTTGTGCTCGCTGGTGCTAAACTGCCACCGGTTTCCAAAACGCTTATGTTAATTTAAAGTTAAAAACTAATAAAAATAATAAGTTGGGGTTTATTATTTTCTTATTAGGGTATGTGCAGGAAGAAAAAAGATCAATTTAATATTCAACTCGTCAGAATTAAACTGTATCAAGGGTCAAAGGGAATTCAATGATAAATTCATAATGTCTTGTTACCATCCAAATAAGGAAATATGCATATTGAACTTATCAAAGCTCAGAAACTAGGGTTACTTTGGCGAAATGTCAGATGGGAAGGTATTTTGGGGCAGAATGTACTCTTGTGGTAATGATTTGATCTATCTCAACCAATCACCATTTAATAAAATAATTTCACATTGGAGGACCCACCACGCCTATAAATTGGGGTAGTCCCTGCTTAGGTGTTGTAATGGAACACAATGTGGCAGAGGAAAACCCATTCAATGGATGCCCCAGAATATACCGTGTGGTTGGAGGAATCTGACTTACTAGATTTTGAGTTAGTAGCCTGTTTTGTACTAGAAAAGTATTGCCTTTATTCTTGGGGTTCTACCAAACATCGGCCAGGATCTTTTGTCTAATATTGGTGGAATTTTTGTTTAAGTTGTTGTTACTTTGAGATCAGACATGTAATTGGCTGAATCGATGGGTTGAAATGGGACTATTATTACCTAAATTATTCTTTTGCTGAAGTCAAGATGGCAAATGTCTGACATCACTATACTCAAGAATGTTGGTGGGGAGAATAGGGACAAAGGAAACGGCCATGTACCTGATTAATGGTGCCCATGTAGCTAATGATTTGATAGAGTACTTATTTCTTCTCTTGTAAGTGATGGTGAACGGACCCTCCCTAATTGATCCAAGCTTTCCGCTTCTAGGTGTGATCTGATTATAATAATATAAGACCATATCAGACACTTGAAATGAAGTCAGGGGAGTCTGGCTCATTGGAAGCTTGTCTTTCTTTAGTGACCGTTTTAGCTAAGTTTGTCATAAGCTCAATTTGAAGCTGAATGATATGGTGAGTTAATCTTCTCATAGTTTTCAGGTCACTCACTCCTAAAAAGAAATCCTAAGCTTTGAGTGCAGGTATTCCTGGTTCCCGCCCATACAGGACATGGAATGCAGACATCTTTAAGATCTGGTGTAGCTAATCCGGTATGCCATAAGAGCACTGGGTAGGTATTGATACCAATGAAGAGGATCAGAGAAGGCCATTTTTCGTAGAATGGTAACCTAGCTTCATTTTCTCTTTCTACAGTCCCATTGGTGGATGGATTATATGGAGCCTAGAAAAGATGTTGGGATCCCATGAAAGTGGCTAGGATTTTGACTACTCTGGAGGTGAAGTTCTTACCATTGTCACAGAGCAGTACTTGGGGACAGCCGTGAAGAGTGAAGTTGTATTGATGTAAAAAGGTGGCGGTGGCCTTGGACGTTTTGGCAGGAAGAGCACGAATTCCACCAGCTTAATAAAGTGGTCAATGCCAACTAGGATAACTCTTTCCCACCAGTCGTCTAAGGGAGGGGACCTACTACGTACTAGCTGAAGGTGTGGAATGGTTGTTGAGGGGTAGTTGTTGATATTGGTATCTAATCTTAAAACTGGATTGCTTTTTACATGTGAGATAGGCATCCAAAGCTTCAACAGTGGTTTCCATAATCCCTTTCTAATAGTATTGGTCCTTAATCCACTTGTATGTTTTCTTTGCTCCTCCATGACCTAGGGTGGAGTGAGCTTCCAGGATAGCAGGCACGCGTTCTGAAGGCCAAAGGTAATTCAACCACCTTGCCCCCATCTGCTTTATAATTTCCCACTATCCACCTTGGTGTTGTGAGAGTGCCAGGCTAATATTTTCTGTACAGGCTCATCCTCATCCTCCAAATGATTGGGGTCATTAAAAGAATATATAGCCTTTCCGCCTCGTTATTATCCAAATGAAGGACTGGAAGCCAAGTTAACCCATCAACATTCATGGAATGAGTTCCAGCACAGTGCTCAATCTTCATGTCATAATTCTGGAGCTTTAGATCCCAGTGAGCTACCTGGCCAGGTGGATCCTTTATGTTCTGTAACCATTCAAGGGAAGCGTGGTCTGTACCACAGTAAAGGCGGTCCCATATAAAAAAGGGAAGTAGTGCTTCACAGCTAACAGAACGGCAAGGAACTCCTTTTCAGTTACACTGTAATTGCGGTCCGCTTTGTATAGAATCATACTGAAATAGAATACTGGATGATCTACACCATTTTCATCTAATTGGGCTAAGATGGCCCCAACGACATAGTCTTAAGCGTCATAAACAGGATAAACGTTTTATTATAACTTGGGATGCCTCGGGATAGAACGTTGTTGTACTAGTTGCTTCAACGTCTCAAAAGCGGTCTTCTGTTCAACACCTCAATAGAAAGGGGTGTTCTTAGTAAATAGGCGAACAAGGGGTTCTCTGAGCTGGGCGAACTTGGGGATGAACTGATGTAAATACATCATCATCCTTAGAAATACCTGAGTATCCCGTAGATCTTTTGGGGAGGCATTTTTGAAATCTCTTTAACCTTATCCTGCATGGGTTGGATTACCTCTTTAGAAATGGAGTGTCCAAGGAAATCAAATTTCCTTTGGAAGAAGGTACACTTTAAGATCTAGTACTAAAAAAAGGTACACTTTGAGACATCGATGAATCCCCCTCAGGTTAGGACCATCTAGGACTAAAAAAAGGTAAACTTTGAGGGGCTTAACTTAATATTAGACTTATGTAAGCATTGAAACACCTCCTTCAAGTGATCAATATGAAAACTTTCTTTTACCGCTCGAAGTCATTTTTGCATGATTTCAGTGTGGGGCAGCAGTGCACCCCCACCTAGCATTTTCCACCCCGCGGGCAAGCGCGTTCAGATGGGCTCGAACAGCCCGCCCACTGCTTCCAACTGTTTTGTCCCCCCACAGGACTTAGCGCTCCACCGGGCGCGCGTCCACCCTTCTCGCCCCCATCCTTTTGCCCACCCTCACTCCGCCATTTGATATTGCCTCAGAGTGGACTATGGGCGTTTGTTCCCATATGCTGATAAGGCAATTATTGCCCTAGCCACTGCGGCCTTTGCGCCAGCTGGCTTTATAGTTTTCCGCCCTTTTAAGGGCTACTTTGACGTTGGGTTCCAATCTGAGGAGGATGCTGAAGCGGCAGCACAAACTCCTCTAATTTATAAAAACCCCATTCCCACAACCTGTACTCGCCTCCCTTCAGACACCACGCTGGTGGTATCCTTTGCAAATCTCCCATTCCACCTTCCACCCCAGGTTTTGTATGACCAGTTGGTCGCGGGGCTCATGGCTTATGGCACTCAGCCCAACCTCTTCTTTGCCATTCCATCTGGTGTGGAGCGCCTTGCTGCTCCTCGTGCAACAGCCACCATCATACCACACCGCCCTACCATAACCCAACAAATCTCACCCCGCGCTAGTGTGGCTGCAGCGCCTGATCATTTCTTTTGGGCTCAGGTCAATAATAGTAAGCAGATTTGTTCCCTCTGCTTTGGCCTCAACCATGCAAAAAAAGTGTGCCCTCAGGCCAAGTCCGCTGCTGCGGCTTCTGAGCCCCCTCTGGAGGTTCAGTATGGGACGCTTTGCTGCCCCCTCCCACCCTCCAATCTCGTTCAGTGGGCCCACGTGGAAAATTAGCCCCCCCCAAAACCTCCAGCCTCACTCTCCCACCCAAATCTACCCCAGCCAATCAGAACAATGCTTGGACCACCATTGGCACCCAAGCAGCCACCCATTCGCCCAATCCCACCCACCCGAATTTGAATGCCACTATTCCAGTGAACCAAAATCCATGGGATCTATTGGCTGAGACTGACGAATCAGGTAATGTCCTTATTAGTAAGCAAACAGGTCAACCTCTCTGCCAAGGCGATTATGGTTGGGCAAAATTTTTCCTTTCCAACTTCGATGAAATCCCTACCCCTCGCCATTTTGCTCCTCTGCCCAATACAGCCCCCTTCCAAAGTGACCACCAGCTCGCCTTAGCTGCAGTGGCCTCTCCTCAGTGCCCGAAACTATGCACCGCGGTGGCTCAGTCAGTGGTTCAGCTCTAGCATGGCCTTCCCACCCTCTTGTTCCCCCCTGACTTCCCTGAATCTCCCTGAAGTGACATTTTAAAACTATTTGATGATGCTGAAGTTGCTGTTATGAATGTCGCAACGCTTGCTTCATTCAACCCCTCAGCCAAATTCACCCGCCACAATATCTCCCTTTTCACCCAACTTCCTGAAGCCCGCAAAAAAGCTGAAGTTCTCCTCGCAGCTTTTGTTGAAACACTTTCCCATCATTATCTTGATGCGGAAGAGGAAAACTCCTACTACGCTGACCTCAACCCCCACTATGTGGATGCCCCAACGCCCTGGCTCTCTGCTCTGATCTGGTACTGTAACCAACATTCCATGATCGAGGTGGGTCTTTCTGAAAACCAACCTCCTGACCCCTCCTCACCCTCTGCCATGGTGGGTTAGCGGTTTCTGCTTCCCACTTGGTTAGTAGTTTTATTTTGTCATTTTGAGTGTTGTGATTTGGTACTGTCCATCCCCTGGTCGGCGTACCTTGAATAAATTGTTATTCAAGTGATCAATATGTTCGTTGAAGGTTTTTGAGAACACCGTGATATTATCAAGATAGGTGATGACACAAGTTAACTTTAGGTCCTGAGGAATGTGATCCATCACATGCTGAAAAGATGCAGGTGTGTTACACAACTCTTGAGGCAATTGGGTTGGTTGGAAGAGACCCTCACTAAAAATGAGAGCACAATTCTCCTGGTCTTCTGGGGAAAGGTCCATTTGAAATAGCCACTAGCCAAACCCGTAACAGAAAAGTAGTTAGATACAGTGAGTTGTGCCAAGGCGTCATCAATGCAGGGGATAAGATAGCTATCCTTTTTGGGAGGTTATTTATCTTCTGGTAGTCCACGACTATCTGATGACCCCTATTTTTCTTTTTAATTAGCAACAGGGGGATGACCAAGGGCTTTGTGAAGGAACTCATAACCTCACTTCTACAAACATCTGGAGCTCCGTCTCTCATCTGCTGTTCTTCCACCTTTGACTTATGGTAAGGTTTGGACCTAATAGGACGGGCATCACCCACATTGATGGAGTAGCACCAGCCCTTTATGAGGCCATATTCATTATCTGATTTGGAGACTATGTCGCCATAATCGTTTAATAAAGTATAAACCTTTTCCATTTCATTAGGGTCAACTCATCCTAAATATGAACATAGAACAGGGTGCACACCAAGTTATCCATGGGCAAGCCCAAAACCGCCATTAAGCCAATGGAGTGGATACATCAAATTTCCTCCACTGGAAGTAGAAAGTCTCTGCCAAACTCCTGGTGTTTTCATATGACCATGCCTTTTCCGGTGAGATTTCCCAACAGAAGAGTAACAGGCCTCTGGTAGGCTGAATAAAGTATTCCAGGCAGT